>APFE030240421.1:121180-155009 GCA_000404065.3 Pinus taeda | reverse complement strand
CCCGCTGCCTACCCCTAATCAGCCTTGGGAATCCATCACCATGGATTACATGTCAGGCCTTCCTTCCACTAGGCATGGAAACGACTGTGTTTTTGTGGTCGTCGACAGGTTCTCAAAGATGGCCATTATGGCGGCCTACAAGAAGAATATCACAGCAGAAGCCCCTGTTAAACTCTTCTTTGAACGAGTGTGGGTACACTTTGGGATCCCACAGTCTATCATCTCAGATCGGGAGAGCAAGTTCCTCGGTACATTTTGGTCCAGTCTCTGGTCGATGCTGAACACCAAACTCACTAAGTCCACAGCCTTCCATCCTCAAAATGATGGCCAGACAGAGGTTGTCAACAGGATGATCATACACATTCTGCACATGTACAACTCAAAGCATCCACGCACATGGGACGAGAGCCTCCCCTATTTTCAACACAGCTACAACCAGGCTCTCCACAGCTCGACTGGTCGCAGCCCTTTTCATGTGGGCTTGGGATTCGAGCCACTATGTCCCATCGATGTGGCCATGCCATTTGCAGCTACTCATGTAGATTCTGCTCATGTCCAGTCTGAAACAGATAAGACAAACAACTTCATTGAGCACATCCAACATATTCACCAGCAGGTCCATGACATTCTGGAGAAATCTAATGCTAAGTACAAGCAACGACATGATCAACATCGGGTGCCACACAAGTTTCAGGTGGGCGACAAAGTCTGGTTGCATTTGCAAAAGGAATGCCTTACCAAAGCCTATCAGAAACTCAGACCACTCTGATATGGCCCTTACACCATTACCAAGGCTATGGGAGACAATGCATTTGAGCTCAGCAGTCCCACATTCCTTGGCCTGCACCTGGTGTTCAATGTCGACCACCTTCGGCCATACTTTCTGCCATTACTAGACACGTCCGACATTGCAGAACAACTCACACCCACAGAGTTAAATCCAGCTTGCATGGAACAAGCTGCAACTTATCAGATCATGGACACACAGATCAAGCACACTCGCCAGCAGAATATCCAACTATATCGAGTTGTCAAAGCAGGACAACTCCTTCACCAGGGCAAGTGGCTCACCAAGGACCAGGTGCAACAGAAGTTCCCTCATCTCATGGAGGAACTCAATGCAATGGGGACCATTGCTTCCTAAGGGGGGAGGAATGATCCAGGTGGATATTTGTGGCCACCCGCTAATTCGAATTGGATCCCCTCTAGTGCTTCGTGCAATTTTTTTCAGTTTCCTTAATTATAGCACAATTTACTATTTTTACCATTTTTTTGGGTCCTAAACTTCTGAAGTCGTTTTGAGGCCCTAAACGACGTTTTTTGGGAAATCTACCGCCAGCGATTCTTTTGTCTAAAAATCGTCTTTTCCGTCATAGTCCTCGGAGAGATCTTTCCAACGGGCTATCATGCGCGTCAAACGGAGATAAGATGACCAATTCGCGACCCCGGGAAGTTGATGTACCAACTTACCCAAAAACGGGGCCCACAATTTGGCGTTTCATCTTCCAGGGTTAGGTTTTGGAATGTGAAGGGTTTTTCCATTGTTTCTCAACAATAAATAGGCCTTCAAGCCTCATTATAACACAATTCAGAGGCATGTAGCCACACATCTCTTCTTAGAGATAAGTTGCCATCGCCCTAGCTGGTTTATTTCCATTTCTGGTTGTAAGCATATTTCAGTATTTTTCATTAGTGAAATGAAGTATTATTTCCGCTGCATCTTTGTGTATATGGTTATCTCTGCAATTTGTTGCATTCCTGTTTAAGTCTGGATCACAGCTCTTGTAGGAGGTTGCTTTGAGGAGGATGAAGTAGTACAAAATTTCATCTTTGGTGGCCATTTGTCTCCTTTTACAAAGCAACGATTAGCATATTGCCATTCTTCAACTGGGGCTATCTGGGAATCAGAGATTCTAAACATCTTATTTACAATGAGAAAAGGCTTGGCTTTAGGTATATACAATTCATTTGAAGATAACATAGGTTCACTAGAAGTGTTGGCTATTTGGGCAGAGGACTCTGTAGATTCTAAGACTGGTAATGCATATTTTTTCGGATGAATGATGGGTCACGGGATAGCAGGCTTTTCTTGAAGTATTCTTATTTTACCTTCTTGCAATGAAGCTCTTCTTTTCAGGTTTGCTAGTTTCTTTTCATCGGCTAAAGACTTGTATTGAAAATACCAGTCGTTTGGTAAACCTATAGAATCATAAGACACTCCCTCTACTTGTGCATTGTTTAAACCAACTGACACACAATCTCTGAGCACTGGCTGTTTTAATTTCAGATGGACTTTATTAGTCAGCTAAAAGGATCTCTGAATTATTAAAAATAAATATTCACTTTCATCAACTATCTGTAATCCTTGAACTTCGACCATAATTTTCCAACAATCCATTAGATGAGGATCCCTAAGACTAATAGATTAATCAGGAAAAATCGTTCCATATTGACAACCAGTAGATAAGTTAGCAACAATGGTACCTATTCTAGCATGATCATAGCTCTAGTGTCTAGTATCAAAAACTTCAGAGATGCACAGAGTATTTAGGCCATGTCTAAAAAAAGGGACCAAACCTATTCTTATACCTCCAAAATTTAAATAGAAATAATTTTTGTCTTTTGAATATTGGAAATTTTTTTATATTTCTTCAGTGGTAAACAAAGAGAGAGACACAATTTGTATAGATGGACCTGAGATTTTGATTTTAACTTCCACTTCCTTTAAAAGCATTTTCTTCTGAAAGATATTAGAGAGAGGAGTTTTATAAACATCAGTTGCATGAAGAGTTGGAGGATTCCAACTTTCAGGATTTTCTACTATCACTAATTCCTTTTCAGACTTGATATCCTTTTCAAAAGATCTAGAATCTACTTCAGCAACAACACATCTTTCTAGAGTTGAAAAGAATCGGATTAAACTAGCCATTAGGAACGTCGCAGGGCTCTAATACATTACCAAATATCAAATCCATTCTTTTCTGGAAGAAAGCAGGAGAATTATTTAATCCAAATGGAACAACTCTCCATTGGAAAAATCATGCAGGGCACGTGAATGTTGTCTTATGTCTATCTGCTTCTTCAATCTAAATCTGGTAATAACCAGATTTCATATCAAATTTACTGAAGATTTTACTCTTCTGAATTTTTTGCATTATTACTTCTTGATGAGGTAAATGATAATGAAAGATTTGAGTGATTGCATTCAATGGCTTGTAATTAATCACCATTCTTGCTTTACCTCGAACTATTTCGGAATCATGGAAAATTTTAGGGGCTAATATTCGCCCAGTGGGCTAATTTTCCATGATTTTTCCAAAAAACGATTCGCCAATTTCCAATTTTTATAAAAGATGATTCGCCCAAATTTTAGAATATAAAATTATTTTACCTTAAAAATCGCCAACATTATATAGTGGCTATATGATAAATCATTATAAATTTGAATAATTTTACAAATATATCATTGAAAAATTTATAGTTTTCATGTTAGGGATTAGTGAGATTCGCCAATGTTTCTAAACTTCAAGAAAATTTTCCATCCTTAAAATTTTCCTTGTTTGGAATGATTACGGACCAAAAATGTAGAACACGAATAATGGGAAACACTCGGTTCAATCAATCTCAACTTCAGCAATTCTTCGATCTGTTTTTTGATTTCTTGTTCATCAGAAGGAGTACAAGGAATTAACTTACCTTTCACTCCATTATCATGCATAGCCACAATTTCTTGCTTAGGGCTCTCCTTTTCCCAAAACTTCTGAGGGTCTTCTGAGCAGCTTTTAACTAACCGGTGATATATAGAGATTTGTTCCTAAGTCCATTGCAGATCTATTGTTTCTTTTTGTTTTGTTTTGAGATATTCCTTTTCTTCATAGATTTGCAATACTTTCGGCCAATCTTTGGACCTGTTGGTGAAATCCAGCCAGAACCTTTCTTCCTCAAGTTCGGCAAGCTGTGCCAGCCTCTCTTCTAGGGCCTCGTGATTTGCCATACCCATGAGTGCCACTATACGTAAACTAGACACAATGCATTCCATGGGCATCACTACTTCAACACCATATACAAGCCTAAAGGGTGTCTATGCAGTCAACATTTTACATGTCGTTCGATAGGCCCATAGTGCTGCGGGTATGCACAGGTCCCAATCACTTCACTAAGCATTGTAAAACTTGGCCAACGTGTTTTGCAATACCTTATTGAATGCTTCTACCATCCTATTAGCCTAGGGGTGATAAGGCATGCTTTTTTGGTAATATACCTGAAATTCCTCCGTCAGCTCACTGATCGTTTCATTCAGAAAGTGCATACCACGATCACTCATCAAAATATTTGGATGCCCAAATTGTGTGAGTACAAACTCAAAGAGAAACTTCACAGCAGTCATGCCTACATAGTCCTTCATAGGATGTGCCTTTGCCCATCGAGTCAAATACTCAGTCATGGTGATTGTACCATGCTCCCGTCTTCTTTCCTTGAGGCTGAATGGGTCCCACAAAATCTATCGCCCATTTGTCAAATGGTTGTAATGCCATCTATGGGTTCAAAGGCAACTCATCTCTTTGCGATGGCCTATCATTCCTTTAACACATGTCGCATGGCTTGCATTAGGCTTTTGAATCATGATGGAGGCTTTTCCACCACAACCCTGTGCGTAGGATCTTCTATGTGATTTCCCTTCCTACGTAATGCCCTCCCGTGTCTCCCCCATGAGTGTCCGCAAGGATACTATTCCTTTCAAACTCCGGTACATATCGTCATTGTTGGGTTGTGTTATATTCTTTCCACGACTAGACCACGTAGTTAACCGGGGGGTTATAAGGGGGGTGAAACCCCCCTGTGTTGCACCGATTACGTAGAGGGGGGATTACAGAGGGTTTGAGAGACAAACCTACCTATGGTTTTGTGCACGATTTTGCACATGGTTTTGGACATGATGGTTTTTGGTCCATGGTTTTAGACGCGATGGTTTTCATTCCATGGTATTGGATGCTTCAGAATGTATAAATATACATTGTAACACTGAAAGGATCATCATGAAAAATCAAGCTGGTAGTCCCGGTTTTGGGATCTAGGGGAAATTATCTGTCTATATGTGTTTTATGTGTTATGCTCTTGCATTGTTTATTTTCTGTGTTTTAGAATTTTTATGCAGGTAATTTCCGTATGGGGTTAAAACCTACATTTGGTATCAGAGTTGTTTTGTCTTCAAGGGGATGCCTTTGTTGCTGAGGGGTTTCGCTCAGGCCTGTGGTAGACTCCGTTCAATGGGAGATCTGTGAGATCGATTCTGGTGGTGAAAGAAGATGGTGAGCAGTGGAAAGATAGAAATTGAGAAATTTAATGGTCAAAGTTTTGAGTTGTGGAAACTCAAGATGGAGGATCTATCGGTGGATAAAGATCAGTGGATCACAGTTGATCTAGGTACTAAACCAACGAGAGTATCCAATGAAGAATAGAAGAAGTTGGAACGGAAGACAAAGAACATAATACGATTGTGCATCTCAAATTCATTATTATTGAATGTATCAGGGGAAGCTACGGCTAAGGCATTGTGCGACAAGTTAGGGACTTTGTACCAATCTAAGTCTTTGGTGAATAAACTGTTCCTATAGAAAAATTTGTATAACCTGAGGATTAAAGATGGAGACTCAGTGACAGAACATCAGAACACATTTAATACTGTGGTAAGTCAATTATTATCTGTTGATATTAAAATTTTAGGTGAAGATAAGTGCATCCTTTGTTGTGTTCTCTACTAGATCTGTGGGATAGTCTGGTTATTGCAATATGTAGCAATGCAATTGCATTGTAGTTTGATGAAATAGTCTCATACTTACTGACGGAGGAGATGAGATGGAAAAATATGGAGAGCCAGACGGTGATGCCTTATCTGTACGAGGATGGTCCCAGAACAGAAACAAAAATAAGTCATCGAGTGGGAGACCTAAATCTAGAGGGAGATCTAAATCTCCAGGAAAACCTGTAAAGGTGGTGTGCTGGAAATGTGGAAAGTAAGGACACTACAAAAGGGACTGTAAATCTAAAGCTCCTGACAAAGGAAAGGGATCTGCTGATTCTCCTTCTGTAGAGGTGAAAACCACCTCAGATGAAGGTGGGGATGTGTACTTGGCTTCTTCAAGTACACATGTAGATCATGAGGCATGGTTGATTGACTCATGTGCATCCTTGCAGTTCACTACCCATAGAGAGTGGTTCTATGAGTATGAGAAATAAGATGGTGGTGATGTATTCTTAGGGGATGATAGGAAGGCTAGAATCATTGGTCGCAGAAAAATAAAGTTGAAGTTGCAAGGTGGAAGGCTTAGAACACTTCTGGGTGTTCTCCATATTCCTTCATTGGCCAAAAATCTGATTTTTGTAAGAAAGCTAGACGAGGCAGGTGTAAAAACATTGTTCGAGAAGGATACCTACAAGAGGGTTCAAGGAGCATTGGTATTGATGCAGGGAGTCCGGACTAGAACTGTATAGAAGTTGCAAGGTAGCAGTGTTTTTGATGGGTGCAATAGTTTTGTGGTTCCTGAGAGTGGAGCAAAAAATCTAGTGGTCTCTGGAGAGAAGACCATGTTGTGGCATCAAAGGTTTGGACATATTAGAGAGAAGGGCCTTCGAAAACTTCATGGTAAAGGTCTGGTAGAAGGTATGAGTAATAGCTCTATGGATTTTGATTTCTGTGAAAATTGTGTATATGGGAAGTAGAATCCTCTGGTGGCAATAGGGCGAAACAGATATTAGAACTTGTGCACAATGATGTGTTTGGACCTGTGAAGGTTCCATCACTAGGTAATTCGACGTACTATGTATCATTTATAGATGACCTCTCAAGGAATACATGGATATATTTCCTTAGGAAGAAATCTAAAGTCTTTGATAGGTTTAAAGAACTTAAGGCTCTGGTGGAAAACCAAATAGAGAAGAAGATAAAGGTGTTGAGGAGAAATAATGGTGGAGAGTTTTGCAGTAAGGAATTTGAAGAATTCTATAAAAAGTGTGGTATTGCACGGTAGAAGGCTACTCCAGACACACCTGAGCAAAATCGAGTTGCAAAAAGAATGAACAAAACATTGATGGAGAGGGCAAGAAGAACGCTCAATGGTTCCAGGTTAGGATAGGAATTCTGGGTAGAGGCAGAGGAGACAACATGTTACCTGGTCAACAAATCACCTTCATCAGCGTTGGAAGATAAGACTCCACAAGAAGTATGGACTGGTAAGAAACCCTCTCTTTCACATCTGAGGGTATTTGGATGTGATGCATATGTACATGTTCCAAAGAAACGAAACAAGTTGGATAGTAAATCTGAAAACTGCATATTTATTGGGTATAAGGATGGTCTAAAGGGTTATAAGCTTTGGAACCCAGTAACAAGGAAGGTTGTGTACAGCTGAGATGTGGAGTTCAGAGAGGTAAAGTATGTTATTAAACATGAAGTCCAACCAAAGGAACCTAAGAATATAGAGTTTGAGCTTAAGGAGGAAGAATCACAATCTATAGCAGAGGGGGAATCAGAAGATGAAGAGCCACAAGCTCTGGGTGTGAGAAGATCAATTCGAGAAAGAAGGTAGCCAGAAAGGTATAGTCCATCTACTTTCTATTCAAATTTTGCTTTATATATTACTGATGATGATCCCAGAACTGTGAAGGAAGCAGTAGATTAAGAGGATGGAAAACTCAGGAAAGAGCCCATGGTTGATGAAATGGCATCTTTGCACAAAAATGAGGCTTGGCATATGGCGGAGTTGCTGGTTAGAAGGAAACCCGTTCATAGTAAATGGGTGTTCAATAAGAAGAAAAATACAGAAGGAAAGGTGGAGAAATACAAAGCTCAGTTGGTAGCAAAAGGTTATTCCCAGGTGCCGGGAATTGATTTTGGTGATATTTTTTCTCTTGTTGCCAAGGTAGCTTCTATTAGATTACTTTTATCTATTACTGATGCTTTTGATTTTGAGGTAGAACAAATGGATGTGAAGACAAAATTTCTTCACGGGGATCTGGAAGAGGAGATCTACATGAAGCAACTTGAAGGTTTTGAGGTGAATGCTAAGAAAGAAATGGTATGCAAGTTAAGTAAGTCTCTGTATCGGTTAAAATAGTCACCAAGGATGTGGTATCAAAAATTTGATACATTTATACGGGGACTTGGCTTCACCAAAAGCAAAGCACATAATTGTGTGTATTTCAAATTAATTGGTGACCGTGTTATTTATTTGGTCTTGTATGTGGATGATATGTTGCTGGTTGGAAATGACAAAGAAATTATCTAGGATTTGAAGACCCAATTTTCCTCCAAATTTGACATGAAAGATCTTGGTGCTGCAAACTATATTCTAGGCATGGAAATTAAAAGAGACAGGGAAAAGAGGAAACTCTAGTTAAACCAGAGGAAGTATGTTGAGACAATACTGTAGAGGTTTAATATGTAGGATAGTAAATTGGTGAAGGTTCCTATTCTTGTAGGTGTGAGGTTATCTGCTGAACAGTGTCCCAACATAGAATAAGAGGAAGAGGTCATGTCCCATGTTCTATATACAAGTGTAGTCGATAGCTTGATGTATGCAATGGTCTATACTAGACCCGAAATTGCACATGCAATGGAATTATTGTGCAGGTTTATGTCAAAACCAGGGAAGGAGCACTGGATAGTAGTGAAGGGGTTTTTCAAGTACTTGCGTGGCACTAGTGATTATGGTTTTTTCTACCAAGGAAGACCAGGATTGAACAGAGTGTCGGATATTCATGGCTTTGTTGATGAAAACAGGGCTAGATATCTGGATCAAAGAAAATCTACAAGTGGGTATGCGTTTAACCTATTTGGAGGTGCAGTTAGTTGGATGAGTAAGAAACAATCTATAGTGGCACTATCAACTACAGAGGCAGAATACATGGCAGCCACTCATGCACGCAAGAAAACAGTTTGGTTTCAGAGATTGTGTTCACGTATGGGCTTAGTACAAGGAGCTATAAGGGTAGAATTTGATAGCCAAAGTGCAATTTTCTTGGCAAAGAACCCTGCATATCATTCAAAGAAAAAGCACATTGATGTCTAGTATCATTTTTGAGGGATATGATGGAAGACAAAAAGGTGTTTCTCGTAAAGGTGGGCACTTTGAAGAACATTGTAGATGCATTGACAAAATCTATGAGCTCTGAGAAGTTCTCTTGGTGTAGAGAAACAATGGGTGTTGCAGGGTTGGATAAATTACTAAGCTCTCTTGTGGCCCCCTGTGGAAAGAAAAGTAAAAGTGAGAGAATTTTGGGATGTGTTATATTCTTTCCATGACTAGCCCACGTAGTTAACCAGGGGGTTAGAAGGGGGGTGAAGCCCCCCCTTTGTTGCGTCAATTGCATAGCAGGGGGGATCACAGGAGGTTTAAGGGGTGCAAGTAACCCCACTCTATGGGGTCTGGGGTGGCGCCACAGAAAACTTTGTTTTTGGACCCTATATTAGGTTGGGTGGACCTACCTATGGTTTTGAGCATGATTTCGCACTTGGTTGTGGATGCAATGGTTTTCGGTCCATGGTATTCGACACAATGGTTTTCATTCCATGGTATTGGATGCATCAACATGTATAAATATGTATTGTAGCATTGAGAGGATCGTAACGAAAAATCAATCTGGTAGTCCAAGTTTTGGGATGCAGGGGAAAATATTTGTGTATATGTGTTTTATGTGTTATGCTCTCGTATTGTTTATTTTCTGTGTTTTAGAATTCATATGAAGGTAATTTTTGTATAGGGTTAAAACCTACAGCCGTAATACTTCATCAGAACCCATTTTGTACATATGTCTAGCAATGACAGAAAATTCTGTCGCACACACCACTAACTCCTTTTTTCTGCTGGGTGGTGTAGCTTTCAAGGGAAGTTCCTGTCATTAGGAATTGTATGATGTCTACAAAGTGACCATATGCGATGTGTACTGCAAAGAATTGCACATCAGGCAATCCCTCCTCCAAATTATTGGGCTCTTCCCTAGTTTCGATGCGTGACAGATGGTCTATTCCTGCATTCAGTCATCCAGGCCTCCCAATAACTTCAAAGTCATAATCCTGGAAAAATAATAACCAACTGCAGATTCTCCCACCCAACACAAGCTTATTTACCAGGTATTTCAATGCAGAATGATCCGTATACATCATAAAATGTCCACCCAACAAATAGTGTCTAAACTTCTAGAGCACATATACCATGGCTAATCCTTCGCGCACGGTGGTGGAATAGTTCTTCTTAACCTTGGATAACGTCTTGCTTGTGAATGCTATAGGATGGTCCAATTCTCCTCCACTAGCCTATGTCATTACTTCTCCTAGTGCTATACATGACGCATCTACATGTACATGAAACTCCTCCTTCCAATTCCGGAAGACTAAAATCGGCGTGGTGACCATTTTTACCTTTAGGAGATCCAAGATTTTCTAACAGTCCTTGATAAACTTCCTAGAGTACCCAGCATGTCCCAAGGTTGCAAGCAGTTGTTTCACACTCCTCGGGACCTCTAATTTAATTATCACTGCAATCTTCGCATGGTCTACCATCAATCCCTACCTGCATACCACATGACCCAGGAAAGTCCCAAAAGGGACAGAAAACAAACATTTCTTTAGACTGAGCACAAGATGGTACCTTTGACAGGTATCTAGCATTAAGCACATACTTGTGACATGGCATTTTACCAAACTAAAAACAATCTAGTCATCCAAGTACAACTCCAAGAACTTATGAATGATGTTTTTGAATGCAGTAATGGCTGCACGTGAAAAAATTGCAGCCGCATTCTTTAATCCAAAAGGCATTATGGTGTACTGAAAACATCCCCATTCAGTTGGGAAGGTCATCTTGCTTCTATATTTAGGCACAATTTTTATCTGATAGTACCCAAAAGACACATCAATGAAGGAGTATGCTTCCTAGCCACCTACATTATCCAATACCTCGTCAGTGAACAGAGTCGAGAAAGGATCATGCATGCAAGTATCATTCAACTTCCTGAGATCTACACATATCCTTATTTCATCCTTCTGCTTCCTTTCCTATACAACGATTGGTCTCACCCAATCAAATTCTTCTACAGGCTCAATGATGCCTACCACGAGCATCTTATCTAACTCGAAGCGGACCTTCTCCTTATGCTTCATATTGAGACGGTAAGGTCTTTGCTTAACTAACTCCACGTCAGGTTTTAATGTCATATTCATAATACCCAAGTCTCCTATTATCCCCTTTAACTATGTAAACTTGGTAGGGAATAAATATTGGTATTCATGGAGCAATTTGGTGAACTTATCTACCATCATGTCATCCTAGTAATCTCCAATATTTGAGAATTTGGGCTCCACCTCCGTACCAATATTTATATGTTTAGTCTTCAGTGGCACGGTTATATCAGGATTCTCGATCGGCAGTCCCTCGACCTCGTGGAGACCCTCGATTTCAAGAATATTAATATTTTGTGGGTCCTCATATTCTTCCTCAGTAGTCACGTTATAGCATTCCAGCATGGGGCTTAACTGAGTAGTCCAATCGGGTTGAATCATATCCAAAGGATCCTGCAGTATCCTAAAGATCGTTTCTTTAACCTCTTGTAACACTTCGCCAGTATAGTGAAACTTATGTTTGAAGCTGAACGTCATTATGAACCCTTCGCATAGAATATCCCATTCTCCTATGCCATATTGGAGCTCTGTCTCCAATACTAGTTCATTGGGATCACATCCAGGGTGTGACAGAACAAGTGCACCCATTCAGGTTGGGGCTTCGCTCCATAGCCCTTAGCCCATTTGGCCAAGTGTGTGCGCGAATCATCATTCCCATCATGCTTGTCTATAACTCATACCTTTGGCTTCCCAATGCTTTTTCTCATCATCCTCCTACATTCATGCCAATCATCAAAAATACCCTTGTGCGTACCCCAACATCTCACGGGCGTAGCGTGCAGTCCCCAATCTAAAGCCTATAAGCACTGATTTTGTGGTACTTCCCTCTCAAATGCATCGAAAAACACATCCACATCATTCAAGCCATCATAAGTGGGTAGATTTCTTACCTCTTATGATACACAACATAGCAACCAAGTCATCATGTTACAACTCAATGTGGTTACTTCATGTAGCTGATTCTGCCAGTACTCTAATTCTTCGTTCGAGTCTGAGTTGTAGGAACTCTCGCGATCCTATGTAATTCATCCATCCATTTTCGGATTCATCCAATCTTGGTATTGCACTATTATCTTATATATGTAGTCCAAATTGTCATCACTTTTGTAATCGTGGATTGGTTCACTATAGCACAATCCTTCATTAGGATCTAGGGGTACTATTACGCGAAGCGAATTATTTTCAAATATCACCTTTTGCTTCTTTAAGTTGATTAACCCATTCATGTCAGTTTCCCAATCAATGCTAAGGTCCATATAGTAGTGTTGGAAATAATACTGAAAGGGGGTGTGAATTAGTATTATCAGATCAATAATTTAATTTTCAAAACTAATTTGTATATGCTAGTTCAGCCTAGTGAACTAGCATATATACACAACTATACTTAACGAAACCAGCGTATATGCATAGATCTTTTGATTTACCAAAATTATCATGTAGTGAACTTGAATCAGTATATCAAGAATTCATTAGACAATGCAGTAAAAGAAGAATAAAGCATCACACATAAGCAACACGTATAAACACCAAGATATAAGGTGGAAACCCTAATGTGGGTGAAAACCACCTGCTGCAGTCGTTTCTGTCTTCTTTTAATAGTAAGAAAATTATGTTTACAATTTCTGTATTGGTTCAACCTTATAACAATATGTAGGCTTCTACCTACAGAAGGCTAAAACCTTCTCCTACCTTCCAGGGATGACGTTTCATAAATTTTCAGACTCGATCCATCAACAACATCATTCAATCATCAAATATATCTACATCAACCAATTTCCTATTGAACCAACCACAATCAAATCAATCAATCACTTTGACAACCCATCAATCTGATCTTTCAGAATGTTGCCACCAGAATACAGTAACCAGAACCCATAATAATGCAACAACAAACAACAACAACTAAAACATGGATTATAAGGTATACACTACTTTCATGTACTGAACCTACATGTATATGTGCTTTCCTCAAAGCAACTAGCATATACATCTGCAAATATTAATTCATAATACCCAGACTTCAGTTATACCCAGATCATATCATTTACAGAATAATATATTTTTCAATATTCAGATATAGAATATTCATGAGCAAAAAAACATAATGATAGTTCATTTTACGCCTTAAGATCTTGATCCATCATTATATCTTATCCTTCATAACCCAGTAAGGTTCCTCCTTGGTTCAAATCCAACAATGTACCATAACCCAATAACCTGCATACTAGATCTCACTCTTCATCAGATATTCAATGCTTGAGTACCTTGGCCTAATGATCTTCTCCTCCTTTTATAGTTTTAGGCCTTTCTCAATACCATGGACCAAAACCACTTAGGACCAATACCTTGGATCAAATACCTAGGGTCAATACCTCAGATGTAATACCTTGGACCAATACCATGGATCAAAATGCCATTGACCAAATACTTCATACGAAAAACTTAGTTTTCCAAGGTATACACTATTTTATTTTTGTGAAAGTGCGTGTGTACATATACACGATTTGTATACAGTGAACCCGCGTGTGTACGCGGCTTGGCCAATGGTGAACCTGCGTATACCTCTCTTTCTTCATTCTGTGAAGTCTAATCTATAACTCTGAGCTGTTAACCTATTGTATTGTTATCTTTCATCTGAGAGAGTTGCCATTGAGGACAACACCTATGACATAATGCCAACAATCTCCCCCTTTGGACTTGATGGCAACAGCCACACCAAGTCACTGTCCCCCTTTGACATCATGGGAAAACGATCATCCTCCCCCTGAGTGCATATTGAATTCTCTGATATGCTAAAGTGTGTTGATTGAGCTCCCATGATCAAGTCCATGCTCCCCCTGAGCACAAGCAAGGTCTGCAAAAAGATGTTCTAAAAGAAGAACATGACTCGATACATGCATCACAAATAACCTTCCTATCACCATTGACTCATACATACATCCATCTCCCAACCAAGTGGGGATATACCAAATTTGACTTACCCACCCAACCAAGTGGGGATATATCAATTGTTTATACATGTCAAAAATAAGAAACATTACATCATCCATCCCATGCATAGTGGCGTTACAAATTAGATATTTTTCATGACTATTACATTAAAAGATATACATGACATATATAACAGAGACCAAATATCTTAAACAAGACCATGATAGTCATCAACAACTATCATCAACAACATCTTTGAATCAGCATCCAGACCAGCAACCATGTTCTCCCCTTGAACCTATTCCACCTGAAACAAAATCTGCCCTGAGATCTTCTTAGATAATTCCAACAATGCATTATTAGAAGCATATCCTCTCCATGAGCCTATGTTAGATGTTCACTATTGGATCTGATCATTTAATATATCAGAGGATGTATCAAGGCATCATCATCAATCAGATATATATCAAGTTATCAACAACTTATGAGAGCCAACATATTTCCACATGTCATCAATAAACTGTAACCATCATCAAGCAGAGCAGATAATTCACTGAACTATACCAGACCCCTTTCTCCTGAGTCTATCCCACTGCTTTTCCTCAAACCAACATATACACGACAGTACCCACAAAAACTAGCATATATATGCAACTACGCTTCATGAAACTCGTGTATAACCACCTTTCTTTGAAGAATATATGATTTAACAGCAAGATGATGTAGCAACTACTCCCAACTTTTGTCTGAGATATTCAAATGTATCTCTAGGAAGTGGTTTGGTGAATATATCAGCAACCTATTATTTGGAGTGAACATACTCCAGTTTGACCATTTGTTCAAGCACTAGTTCATATAGAAATTGATATTTTATGGGTATGTCCATGGTCTTGGAGTGCATGACTCGATTCTTTAAAATATTGATGGCACTTGTATTATCACATAGAATGGAGATGGGTGGAGTACATGTGATATGAATGTCTTGCAAGGTTTGCATCATCCAAAGTAGTTGTGTGAAGCAAGATGCAACAACCACATATTCTGCTTCAGCTGCATATAATGCAATTGAACTTTGTTTCTTGCTAAACCAAGACACTAACCTAGAACCCATATAGAATGAACCACCACTAGTGCTTTTTCTATCATGAACACTTCCTACCCAATCTACATCTATATATGCATGAAGTGTAAGATCTATATCTCTAGGATACCATAAACCAAAGTTTTGTGTTCCTTGAAGATATTTGGAAATCCTTTTGACTTCCTGAAGGTGTGCTTCCTTAGGATTTGCTTGGAATCTTCCAACTATTCCCACTGCATGCATGATGTCTGGTCGGGTACCTGTTAGATAAAGAAGACTACCAATCATGGATCTGTAAGTTAGTTGATGAACTGCTATTGATTCATCATTTGAGCTAAGATTGCATCCTATTACCATTGGGGTACATACTAGTTTAGAATCTTCCATGCTATAATTTTTCAGGATTTGTTTGAGATATTTGGTTTGTGAGAGAAAAATACCATCTTTATTTTGTTGAACTTGTAGACCAAGAAAGTAGGTAAGCTCACTAAGCAAGGACATTTCAAATCCTTGCTGCATTACTGAGGCAAAATTATAACTCATGGATTCTTCATTGCTACCAAAAATTATATCATCAACATACACAACAATTATTAGCAATTTATAAGTGTCCATATTTGTATATAGGTTGTTATCTATTGACCCCTTTGAAAAACCCTGTTGGTGGAGATATTTGTCAAGACAGTAATACCATGCCCTTGGAGCCTGTTTTAGACGATAGAGAGCTCTTCTGAGCTTTCATACACGTTTCATGTCATTTCCAAGTATGAATCCTTCTCGTTGTTCAATATAGACTTCTTCTTCTAAGCCTCCATTAAGAAAGGAAAATTTTACATCCATTTGGTATACTTTGAATTTCTGAAAACTAGAAATCACAAGAAACATTCTTATGGCTTTAAGTCTAGCAACAGGTGCAAAAGTTTCTTCAAAATATATACCTTCTTCTTAAGCATATCCTTTACAAACAAGTCTGGCCTTGTTTCTAATAACTTCTCCATTTTCGTTCAACTTGTTTTTGAATATCCATTTAGTTCCTATGATATTCTTATCATGATGTCTAGGAACTAATTCCCAAGTATTATTCTTTTCAATTTGCTCAGGTTCTTCATTCACGGCCTTGCCCCAAAATTCATCTTTGCATGCTTCATTTACATTTTGAGGTTCGGTGGAAGATAGTAATGCTACATAGCTTGAGGCTTTGGCAATGGCTCTTCTTGTCTGCACACCTGCCCCTTTCCCCTAAAATTTGAGTCTCTAGATGATTTTTTTGATGTTACCTTGACGAAGTCTTTTCTTCTATCATTATCTCTTCTTCTGGTGCTTCATTGGTTTCTTCTTCTTTAGAACCAATGTGATTCGATGTGGGAAAATGTTCCTCATCTTCTTCATTGTCATAACCTTCGGTTTTTACCTGTTTTCAATTTTTGGATGCTTCATCAACCACATCATCAATACTTTCAATAATTTTCCCAAGTCTTTTATTATAACATTTATATCCTTTACTTCGGGAATAGTATCCAAGAAGAATACCTTCATATGCTTTGGTTTCATACTTACCAAGTTTCCCATCAGTCCTTTTGATGTAACATTTCCTTCCAAAAATTTTGAAGTATTTACAGTGGGAGTCTTACCATACCAAAGTTCATGTGGAGTTTGAGTTTTGTTTACCCAAAAATTTGCTTGGTTGAGAATAGTGATGACGGTGAATGCAACTTCACCCTAGAAGGTTGCAGGAGTTCCAGATTCATCGAGCATAGCCCAAGCCATTTGTTGAACAGTTCTGTTAATCCTTTCTACCAATCCATTTTGCTGAGGAGACCTTGCAGTGGAGAACTGTCTTTTTATTCCATGTTGTTCACAAAAGTGAAAGAATTCATCAAAGGTAAATTCCCCTCCTTGATCAAATCTGAGGCATTTGATTTTGTGATCTAATTCATTTTCAACCAAATCATTGAAGGCTTTGAACTTTTCAAATGCTTCATCTTTGTGCTTTAGAACACCTTTCCAACACATTCTCGAAAACTCATCAATGATTAATATAAAGTATTCTTCTCCATGAGGTGACTTTTTCCTTGATGGTCCACATAAATCAGTATGAACAAGTTCAAGAGGCTTACCAGCTGACCCTTCCTTTTCGATGAAGTGAGATCTGGTTTGCTTACCAAATTGAAATTATTTGCATATAGTATTTCCAGGAATGTTGATATCTGAAATATCACAAACAGCCTGGAATCAACATGCTTTTCTTATTTTAGAAAATCTTAGATGCCCCAATCTTCTATGCCATAGCCAATTTTCATCATTTTTGATTAGATGGCATTGTTGTTGTCCTCCCTTGAGCATGTATAGGTTGTTTGGAGTTCTTGTACCTTTGATCACGGTTTCTCCCGTATCAAGCTCATGAAAAACACATCCATTTGATCGAAACACTACATTTCCTTGATCACACATTTGACTCACACTCAACAGGTTATGCTTTAAGCCATCAACATACATAACATTCCTAGCTTTAACTTTTTCTTTCAAGAAAATAGAGCCTTTACCTTTTATGACAGCAGGAGTGTCATTTCCAAATGAGATACTTTCCTTTTCTAAGGCATTATATGAGTGTAGTTTTTCTTTGTCACCCGTCATGTGTTTTGATCATCCACTGTCGATGTACCATTGGTTTTCTCATCCTTCTACATACAAGGCTATACCATATCTTTCTTTTCGCGGTTCTTTCTTTCTCCATATTTTGGGATTTAATGGAGTTTGCTCATTTTGAGATATTTGCTGAAATTTACTCCTGCATTCAGATTCTTCATGGCCAAAGTTGTTACAAATTGAGCATTCTATTTCATTTTCAAGAAGATAAAAGTAATGATAGGAAATTTTATTGATCCCTGTCACATTCCTTTGATTAGTGCTTCTCTTTTCATGATGGTTTCACAAGAAACACATTGAGCAACTTTCTACCCAAAATTATGGAATGATAAACATTGACCATTAATGAAGTTCCTACGATTATCAAATCTAATGACCTGGTGATTGTAGTTTCTATTGATATTTGTCTTTGAAAACAAATTGAGTATGATTTACTTGTGGTCGACTGTGGATTCTATTCATCCTTGAAGTAAATTGAGCATGATTTACTTGGTGAACTGCTTTATTCCTTTGCGGACGATTGTCAAACTGTTCATTGCTCTTTGCTACATCAAGATAACTTTTAGTGGAGATTGACAGCTTCTATGAATGAGATGCTTCTTTAGTATATCCAAGACCTGACGCTGTACTTTTATAATTTCATTTAAGGTTTTTGATCCTTTAGCAAATCTAAGATTGAGAGCTTTTGTTTTCTCAAGATCCTTTCTTAGACCCACAATTTCACATTCTAGTTTTTCATTGTGTTTTTCTCTTTCAGCAAGTTGGTATGTCAAGGTATGTATAGTCATATTCTTCTCTTCTAAACATATTTTGAGTTTAGATATTTCTTCATAGAGTTCATCCTCATCTAAAGCATCCAAAAAATCATCATCTTCATAAGCCATTAGAAGTCTATAGTCATTATTTTTTTCATCTTCATCACTATTTGATAGACCATCACTATCTTCATGAGTATAGTAGCTCTTTTTACTTACACTTTTTTTTCTATTCCATTTTGAAGATTCCTTCCCTTTATCATATTTATCTTTATGAGGACATTTGGTAGCGTAATGACTGACTCTACCACATGAAAGACATTTGAAAGGTAGTTTGCCTCTGAATCTTCCGAAACCCCATTGAAGCTTCTTGACAAAGTTTACTTCCTCTTCTTCTTCTGAAATATGTCTTGATTCATTGAGTTCTTCTTTTCCTTTTGCTAAAGATTTAAATGTGGCTTCTCTCATATCTGATAGACCTCCTTTTCTCATCTCAAAGGCAGTTAAGATTCCATGAAGTTGTGTCATAGTAATAGTCTTAGATCCTACTTTTCTTCTATGGCAGACACTTTTGATTCAAATTTAGCGAATAAGGATCTTAAAACTTTTTCAACTAAGGTAACTTCCTTTATCTCTTCACCTAGATTCTTCATGCAATTAACAACCTCATCTATACGTAAGTAACTAGCTATACTTTCATCATTGTGCATCTTGAGAGTTTCATATTGAATTCTGAGAGCTTGCAGTTTAGCACGTTTTACCTGAGAGTATCCTTCGTAGCTTAGAACGATTTTGTCCCATATTTCTTTGGCTAATTTGATGGGCATAACTTTGGCAAACGCTGATTGTGACAGACTTCCTAATAATGTATTGACAGCCTTGGAATTGGTTTCATACTAATTTTTACCTGTTGTATCTGTAGGAATTGTTGATGGAAATATATATCCTCTTTCCATGATTTCCCAGACATCTGCTCCAAGAGATTGAATATAGGTTGTGGTTCTTACCTTCCAATAAAAAAAATTGCTCCCATCAAAGATTGGCAGTGCGATGGACCCATGCTTCCTTGATTACTCATGATGATGGATCTACCTTCAAGCAATCAAGCGTCTTCTGAAGGACCTTCTCCGATACCAATTGTTGGAAATAATACTGAGAGGGGGGGTGAATCAGTATTATCAGATCAATAATTTAATTTTCAAAACTGATTTGTATATGCTACTTTAGCTCAATGAACTAGTGTGTATACAGAACTATACTTAATGAAACTAGCGTATATGCAGAGATCTTTTGATTTACCCAAATTATCATGTAGAGAACTTTAATGAGTATATCAGGAATTCATTAGAAAATGCATTGAAAGAAGAATGAACCATCACACGTAAGAAACATACATAAACACCAAGATATAAGGAGGAAAACCTAAACCCTAATGTGGGTGAAAACCACCTGCTACAATCGTCTATGTCTTCTTTTAATAATAAGAAAATTCCGTTTACAATTTTTTTACTGGTGCAGCCTTATACCAGGAGCTAGTCTTTTACCTACAAAAGGTTACAACCTTCTCTTATTCTACAGCTTCTACTAGAAGGGAGCTACAACCCCGTAGCTCTTGTACTAGCTGATATGTTTAATAGTATGTAGGTGCCGGCCTACAGAAGGCTACAACCTTCTCCTTTCTTCCAAGGACTACGTTTCATAAATTTTCAGACTTGATCCATCAACAACATCATTCAATCATCAAATATATCTGGATCAACCAATATCCTATTGAACCAACCACAATCAAATCAATCAATCACTTTGAAAACCCGTCAGTGTGATCTTTTAAAATGTTGTCACCAGAATATAATAACCAGAACCAAAGCCAGAACCTAGAACCTGCAACAACAAACAACAGCAACTAAAACATAGATTATAAGGTATATGCTACTTTCATGTGTTGAACCTGCATGTATACACGCTTTCCTCAAATTCAATCAACCTATACATCTGCAAATATTAATTCATAATTCTACAGCTATACCAAACTTCAATTATAACATATCATATCATTTACAAAATAATATATGCGTCAATATTCAAATCTAGAATATTCATGAGCAAAAACACATAATGATAGTTCATTTTACACCTTAAGATCCCTATCCATCATTAGATCTTATCCTCCATCAACCGCTAAGGTTCCTCCTTGGTTTAGATCCAACAATGCACCATAACCCAATAACCTGTATACTCGATCTCACTCTTCATCAAATATTCAATGCTTGAGTACATTGGCCAAATAGTTTTAGGCCTTTCTCAATACCATGGAACAAAACCACTTAGGACCAGTACCTTGGATCAAATACCTAGGGTCAATGCCTTAGACCCGATACCTTGGACCAATACCATGGAACAAAATACAATGTACCAAATACTTTGAACCAAAAACTTAGCTTTCCAAGGTATACGTGATTTTCCTTTTATGAAAGTGTGTGTGTATGTATACGCGACTTGTATACAGTGAACCCACATGTATATGTAGCTTGGCCAATGGTGAACCTGTGTATATCTCTCTCTCTTCATTGTTCGAATTATGATCTATAACTCTAAGTTGGTAACCTTTTGTATTGTGATCTATCATCTAAGAGAGTTTCCATTAAGGATGACACCTATGACATATTGCCAACAGGTAGTGGTTGCTATCATCGACAATTTTTATTACTTCAAAATCAGCCAATGCACTCACGCCTTCAATATCTATAGTTACTCCTTGCAATTGTCCCATGGGGATGATCTTCTGCTCATTTTCCATCCTTAACTGAATCGAAGACCAGTTCAGCACAGTCTCCTCATCTGCTCCCAAGTATACTTTGGAAAAATGTTCGCGTCTGACCCCAGATCCAGAATAACTTGATCCATTTCATACTCCCCTATCTATGCGGTGAGTCTCATTTCTCATCTTATTCTTTCCTTATGCTTATCGATCTTCCTCACCATGCGTGATTCCCCTGGAGTGTTTCCTGCACATCTATTTATAAGTTCATGTAACCCCTTCATAGCCTTGCATCATGCAATAGCTTCATTCAGGTCTCTAGAAAGGTTGTAAGCATAGAAGGGTCCATTTCCTGAACAAGTTTATCCCAGTTCCCTGAGGTAGAGGCCTCAAGGAAGCTCTTATTTTCTTCCATGCATGTTTCACGTGCACACCCCAAACCAAATTTAGCCTCCTTTTTTTGAGCTTTGGTGAACCCATGCATTGTCTTCAGGTTGTTTCCCCTTATCATTGCCTGTTTTAATTCCACTTTGGAGCACGATATTCACATTTGGATCCTCTTCATAAGGCTCAACCCTCATCATATGTAGGTTCTGAGTTGGTTGTGATGGTAGCACCCCTTTATCACGTAACCTTGCCATCAGTGTAGGACAATCCTTAGTATCATGATCAAATTAGGTGCAATATTTGCACGATGGACGCGTTTTCTTAGTGCATTCATGGGCATAGTGTCTAGATGATCCACAATTGTAAAATATTAGCTATCTGTGACCTTTTCTAGGTCCTCCTCCACCTTGGCCAGGTCTGTGCCCCTGAAAGGCTGTCTGCGCCATCCCAGCTCTTTGGTCAGGAGGTCGCATTCCTTCCTGAGCTCTATAGGTGGGTGTTCTATCCATCATCAATTCATAACATTAGCAGTTGTTCTCATCATGCCCTACCGACTTGCATAAGTTGCAAAACAGTTGTTGTGATGTTTGTACAAACTTCTGCAGCAAATGAGAATTATCCGCTGTATGTTTCCCTGCTACCTAACATATAGCACACCATAATGTAGGCCCTGCACTTGGTCTTGCTTGGGCTTCTAGCCTCAAAGGCATTGGTCTTCCTCTTGCAATATAGTTCACAAAGACCAAGCAGTGGTCTTTGTCATGCCCCTCACCTTTACATTTCAAACACAATATCTCTTCGCGCGCCTCTAGTCGAACAGTTCTGTCCTACTTCAAAATTTGCATTTCAGGGCAAAGATTTCACAACTACACATGGATCTACTAAACCCCCACATTCATATCTTAAGTCAGTGTTTCATGCAGTATTATTGCAATCTCCAAGGCCTCTACCTGAGTAATAATGTTTTGTTGTGACAATGCAACCAATAGGTGAGGCAGGAGCGAAACCACGAACCACTCATGGTGTTGTCCATCTGTTAAGTTCATATTAGCTTCGCGTATTTTACAGTTCAACCTATGATCCAACTCCCAAGGTGTCTCACCTGGTTTCATCACAATTTTCTTGAACGCCACAATCTACTATGCCTCATATTTAGGCCTATTGAACTCTTTGTTCAACACAGTCTGGATCTCCACCAACCTAGTGTTTGGGTTATCATTAGAGTACTTGATGTAGCAAGTTAGCACAGGATCTTGCAAAGAAATAACCAATGTTGCCTTCTTCATGTGATCTCCTGTGACGCCTTGAGCTTCCCATACAGGTTTTAGAATGAACCAGAACTAGTCCAGGTCCTCATTTCCCAAGCCCTTAAATAATGGTAGCTTCACTGAATTCGCCATGTTAGACTGGGGTGGAGGTGGTGGTGGTGTGGGAGAAGTCAGAGGTGATAGTGGTGAAGGTGGAGGTGGTGTGGGTGAAGGTGGTAGTTGTGGGTGTTGGAAATAATACTAAGACGGGGGGGGTGAATCAGTATTAGAAAGTCAATAATATTTCATTTCAAAAGTACATTTGTATACGCTACTTTAGTTAATGAAACTTGTGTATATACGCAATTGTAGTTAAGGAAACTAGCATTTATCCTGCAGACTTATAATTTAGTTAACTCATCAGATGTCAATCTTTAATCTATGCATCAGAACCATATAAATAGTAATAGAGTAGACAATCAAACACAACAACATAAGATATAAGGTGGAAATCCAATGTGGGTGAAAACCACCTGCTGCAATTCATCTCTATCTTATTTTAATAAGAAACTTCTTTTTACAATATTTCTGTACTGTTTCAGTCTTATACCAGTATGCAGTCTTCGACCTGCAAAAGCCTATAACCTTCTCTCGTTCTCCAGCTTCTCCTGGAAGGGAGATACAACCCCTAGCTCTTGTATTAGCTGATATACTAGTATGTAGGTACTGACCTAGAGAAGGCTACAACGTTCTTTTTTCTTCCAGGGACCATGTTTCATAAATTTTTAGACCAGATCCATCAATAAAATCCATCAAACATCAAAATATATTTTCATCAATCAATCTCCTTTGCACCAACCAAAACTGAATCAAACAACCACTTCTCTAGTAACAGTAACCAGAACCCAAGCCAGAACCTAGAACACTACAACAACAATTAAAAGTAGCTAAAACATATTTTATAAGGTGTACGCTACTTCAATGTGATGAACCTACGTGTGTACGCACTTGTATCAAGGCAAACCTGCATATACGCACTTATTAAATGCTAAACTGGCGTGTATACGTGCCTTTGATATAATGAACCTACATACAAATCTATAAAAGATGATTTAACCTTTATAACTATTCAGTCCTTAGTTATACTGAGATCATCAGATTTACAGATTACGTCATGTGCCATTTATAAAAGATCAAAACCACATAGATACCTCCCTTCAAGCCTTAAGATCTTGACCCATCAATACAACCTATCCTTCATCAAGTGCTCAAGTTCATCCTTGATTCAGGTCTAGCTCGACACCATAACCCAAAGATCTGTATTCTATATCTTATTCTTCATTAGATATTCAATTGCTTGAGTGACTTTGCCTAATGATCTTCTCCTCCTTTTATAGTCTTAGGCCTTACTCAATACCATGGTCCAAAACCACTTAGAAGCAATACCTTAGACAAAATACCTAGTGTGAACTCTTCAGAGAAGATACCTTGGACCAATACCATGGATCGAAATACCGTTGATAGAAACTAGTTTTCCAACATGTACGCACCTTTCTTTGCATGAAAGTGCATGTGTATGCCGTATGCGCCTTTCGTTCTGCTAACCCATGTGTACACACAACTTGGACAATAGGGAACTTGCATATACCTCTCTTTATTCATTCTCTGAGCCTGAACTATGATCTATCATCTGGTGTGAGTTGCCATTAAGGACAATACCTGTGTCATAGCACCAAATATGTGTCATAATGCCAGCAGTGGGAACCCTTGTTTTATGAACTGAACTACACTTCAGAGAAGACTACGCTACTCCTTCTTCGTCACTTAACTAAGGTGAAATCAGTGGGCTATATTAAGGACCCTTTCTTCCTTTGCTCCTATAGGTCTTTCCACTTCGCATAGATCTGAACACCAAGGTAGTTGCATAACCCATTTTTCACGCAATAACATCTTAATCCAAGTATTCAAAGACTTCTTGTACTCAGATCGCGGACATTTGAAAAAGTGTCACTCCACCTCATTGTAACTGACTGAGGTATCCACCATGAATTTTGTCACAAACCCTCCTATGATACGATCGAGCCAATGATCGAAAGCATGGGTGATCTTATCCTTAGAGGCTTCTAGTCTTTGTACTAACTTCAGGGTCCAGACAATATGATCGTCAAGCCTCCACCTTCCTTGGTTATCCACTAGCTTCGCAATCCACTCATATAATTCAACTGGAGAAAAATATCTCATGGATATCTGTATACAGGTATCTATCTAGCCACTGTTCCTTTGTCAGCCGCAGATTCTTGTTCTCATGCACTACGAATTCATGGATCTTCCTATCCAACCAATCTTCAATCTCTTTCTTGGTTGGATTCTAGTGATACGACATCGTACATCTCTCATGCAAATTCCAATCCCAGAAACAAAACCATTTTTTGGCTCTGTGGGCCCTGACCCAGGTTCAACATTAGTCAACCAAACAAATCCTTACACTACTGGCCCTTTCGGCATCATCCCACAGAGCGCAGACTGAAGTCTCACCCAAAGCCATATGGAGGGATGCTAGAACCCAATTTTTGCACCCTGAGATGATCCCGATGTCGGTTTATTTCCCTTGCCCCTGCTTTCTCATAGATCACTAAGCCTTAGGGCTTTATCGATCTACCCTTTATCCTATCCTTTAGTACCTCCGCGAAGGTATGCGATTGACCTTTGCGCAGCCCTAACTAATGGTTCAAGTACTTTTCACGTAGCTATGACAATGTATTGTATAGGTTCCTAAGTTATCTCAAGTGTTTTACTTATCTTACCAATCAATTACAGTTAGCGTCGTGTAAAATGATATCTTTACTTACGTTCAATTAACAAATATAATTTCATACATTCACGGATCAAATAAACATTAGAAAATAAACCCAGATCGCAATATAAACAGATGTATTAACAAAGGCTAAATACCTATTAATTGCATAACACTTCTCTTCATTGATATCTTCCAGTTTAATATAGACTCTATCCACCCTACACACACAATGGCAGGGGTCCACACACTCAGCTGCAGAATTCCACCCTAGGCCTCTGCACACTCAACTACAGAGCCTCTACCTACACTAAGACCTTAAAACACTTAGACTTCTCTGCCAAGACTTCCAAAGCTTAATTGTTCTAACTTCCTAGAGCTTACTTACTTAGCTCTCTTTTATACAACCATGGGTAGATCTTTACAACTGACTTGACACTTTAAAACACAAGGGAAAACAACCCTTTATGATTCTTGACACCTTCACTCTCCACGACCGTGAAATGTGGAGACTTTACAACTTTATTACAAAATTCTCCCAAAACATGGGCTTTTAGCCCCAAAACTACTCTTGGGGGAACTCATTCCCAACATCGCCTGTCATGTGTTTTGAGCATATGCTATCAATGTACCACTGATTTTATTGTCCTTCAACAAACAGAGGTATGCCACATCTTTCTGACTGTAGTTCGTTCTTTTTCCATACCTTGGAGTTTGATGATAGTTGCTCCTTTTGATATGTTGGGTGAAATTTTCTCCTGCATTTAGATTCTTCATGACCAAAGTTATTGCAAACTGAACATTCAATTTCATCTTCAAGAGGTGAAAATTTATTATAAAAGCTTTTCTTGATTCCTGTCACGCTCCTTTATTTTCTTCCTTCTCTAGTCATCATAACGTCATAAGAAAGACATTGAGTAACCTTATGACCAAAGTTATGGCATGAAAAGCATTTTTCATTAAAGAAGAATTTTTTGTGATCATAAAATATTTTGGTATTGTTCACCTTTTGGTTAGTTCTTCTATTGATGTTGACCCTTGGAGTAAAATGAGCACGATTTGCCTAGGGAGTACTTTTAGAATTTTGTTGAGGATTGACACATTGTTGACTTTTTTTTACCGAATTAAGATAGCTTTTGGTGATGAATGAAGAATTTTCTGGTTGGGATGTTTCTCTAGTGTATCCAAGACCTATCTTTATAAGAGTAGAACATTGAAACTTGATTATTTCATCTACAATTTCTTTTCCTTTACCAAATCTAAGATTCATAGATTTTTTCTTCTCAAGTTCCTTTCTTAGAATCACTACTTCACACTCTAATTTTTCGTTGTGTTTTTCCCTTTCCATGAGTTGATGTGTCAAATTGTTTATGACTATATTATTTTCTTCAAAGCAAATTTTGTGTTGAGTGATTTCTTCAAGAAAATCTTCTTCTTCTAAGGCATCCATAAACTCATCATTTTCATAAGCCACGAGTAGTTCAATATCTTGATTAGATTCACCTTCATCACTATTAGACAATCCATCACTATCTTTACAAGTATAATAACTTATTCTATTAACAAATTGTTTCCTCTTACCTTTTGCAGAATCCCTTCCTTTGTCATGGTTATCTTTATGAGGACATTTAGCAACATAATGAAAAAATCTACCACAATCAAAACATTTGAAGGGAATCTTACCTTTGAATATTCCAAAACCCATTTGAAGTTTCTTCACAAAGTTGAGATGCATGACTTTGACGAATTCTGATTCCGATAGACTTCCAAATAATGCATTTACAACTTTGGCATTGGTTTCATATGATTTCTTTTTTGCTGGATCTGTGGGGACTATTGTTCGTTATTGGTATCCTTCTTCCACAATTTCCAAAACATCAGCTCCAAGTGACTAATGATAGGCTCTGGTTCTTATCTTCCAATATGTTAAATTACTTTTGTTCAAGATTGGTGCTCTGAGATATGCCATTCCTTCTTGATTTCTCATCTTCAGAGATATTCCTTCAAGCGATCAAGATTCTTCTGAAAGACCTGCTATGATACCAATTGTTGGGAAAAATACTGAAAGGGGGAGTGAATGAGTATTTAAACTTTCACGATAACAATTTTCTTTTCAAACTATATATGCGATTTTACAGAAACCAAACAATGTATGTTCGCGACTATAATGAATAAAATCAGCATATAGATAATAAACTTGTAAAATAGCTAATTCATTATCTATTAAACCTTAACCAAAGTGTGATGCATTTACTAAGCAATAAACAGAAGCAATAAGAACAAAACAAATCAACATACATAAGTATCACACATGAACACTATGATTTTTCAGGTGGAAACCCAATGTGGGAAAAAAACACCGATATTGACATCTCAATCTTCAATCTTCTTATTAAAAAGTGTTTACAAGTTTTGTACTGCCGCTGACTCTTTCTAGTACACAGGCTTCTACCTACTGAAGGCTACAACCTTCACTCATTTTCTAGCTTCTATTGGAAAGGAGCTCCAACCCCCAACACAATATATAGGCAATGTTTCATTATATTTTCATAATGGACCCATCAGTAACATTGAATATCAACATCAATCACCACTGCGATACAACAATCAAATACAACTGCATCACCGAATCACTGAAACCCATCAACTTTGAAGCAAAACACACTCAATCAATCTGAGTAGTCATAGCAATGCAACTAGAACACACAGTTGAACCCAAAACACTGCATCAACAACCAGAACCAATTGCAACCTCAAAAATCATATATCAGAATGTATACGCTACTTCAATGAGGAGAACCTGCGTGTATACACTACTTTCTGTAACCCAACCTGCATATACCTCTAAAGATACTCAATCATAAAACTTCGAACCAAAAATTGTACTAACCAAGGAAATTCTAAAGATCTACTGTTATATTATACAGATCCAAATAGAAAGTAGCAAAGATCACCCTTCTTACTCAATCAATCAGTCATCTAGACTCAATCTCCTTATATAATTAGTTTAACTTTATATCCAGTGAAGAAGTAATTGACAAATAGTAGTAAAACAACTACACTGATGAGATAGATCAATCATTTCTAAATAACAAACCCTTCGTCTGTATATGTTACTTGGAAGTGTTGAATCCACGTGTATACGCGCCTTCACCGAGGCAAACCTGCGTATGATGTGCAAATAATGACTTATAACTTCATAACTTTCCAAGACTTCATATATACCGAGATCATTTCATTTAAAGGATAAAACATGCATTAGAACTCAGATCTAGCATATCCATTATCAGATCATATAATGATAATTCATTTCAAGTCTCATGATCTTGATCCAACATTGTCTCCAAGGGTGCACAAGATGTTTCAAATCTATATCATAACCACAACCCTTACAACATAGAATATACTTCAGATAGAAGTATTCATGAAAAACCATTTCACTTTCCCACTTAGCCCTTTTATATTTCTCCTCCTTATATACTTAGAGTCTTTGTCAATACCACGCACCAAAACAACGCTTAGAACCTATGGTATTCTTAAATGGGATCAAGTAACCATTATTCTACTCAATATTGTGGGCTAATACCATGGTATGGACCCTTGGTATTATTTAACCTTAATTTTCCATCCCATATGTGATTTTCCTTATGTGCAACTGCGTTCATACGTATACACACCTTTTATTTTGTGTACTTGCATGTATACGTGACTTGGAGTACGTTAAACAATGTATACAACTTAAAAAATTCTCTTTTCTCAATATCTTGATTCTAATATGTAATCATTTGTCCCATCATCCTATTCTTCTATGCCATTACTCTGATACCTCTAAATTGACCTGTTACAATATGAGTTTCCATCAAGGACAACACCAATACCATAATCCCAACATCTTTACAATTCTACCCACAATTCCAGATGCAGAATTGTCGCAACAACTTCTACCCAACCACAACTATATTTTTTTCTCCTTTATCTTACAAGATATATTTCCCTTCTCCAATAACACTTAATCAAGACTGATTATGGGGTTCTATCAAATTCGACAGCTCAAGGTCCAATCTCATGAACCTGTGGGTTATAAGCCCACAAAAACCAATCATCTACATCAATAAACTCATAACCTCCACATACCCCAAAGAAAACAAGTGTGCATAGATCATCATCTTGCTCTACACCTTGTATTTCTTGCCTATTTTAGCATCCATTAATGCAAATTTGCAGATCCCAAAGAAAAAAAATTATGTGATCTCCTTTCTCAAATAATGGTCTTGCGCTTGAACTCATAGATCCAACCTTAAGTTTAGGATTGAGGGTCAAACAAGCTCAAAGGTTGACCCATTTTCTTGTGTTCAATTTGTGTTGTGGCCCGAAGGCCATAACACATGGGTCCTACGTTGAGTTAGGTTCTTTGACCTATTCAGAGTTCTCTTCTTATCTCGGGCTCTCACCCCCAACTCGTATTTGAAAATTTTCATGGCTTCTTTTCATTATTATTGGGACATATTAGTTCACTTGCATAACTAGGGCATTTACACAATGCTCACCCATACGGGTTGCCCTCTCCTCTATAAACAATTTTGATGTCAAGATATCTTTCTAGGGTTCATTCTGCTGTCTAGGAAAAACTTGAACACATATTTAGAGAAAATGCACAGGTTAAATACATTAAAATAAAAAAAAATGATTACATATATCGCCTCTAAAGGATTGATATTTACATTGTATTCGCGACTTCACTTATCTTGATTTTGAAATAAATTGGTGATCACCCATAACATTTTGTAGGCAACCATTTAAATAAAGCATAACCATAATAGACTAGAAGAATATTTTCAGACTACACCTCCTATAGGCTTGAAACATTAGTTTAAAATTACTAAATTATGAAGAAAATTGTGTCCTCTTTCATAGAATGCAATGTCACCCTTCTAGAAGCCTTTCAAAGTCAAATCTAATTTGGGGTGGCACATATGACCCTACAACACTTAATCATGTATACATCACTAAACTATCAACACCCACATAAAGAAACAAACATCCACTAGGAGGCATGGGTACCTAACTGCTACAACTGCCAATTTACTACAATGTCCTTCACATGCATGGTTCCTTCAACTTCTTGATGAACTCCTCCTAAATATAAAACTTCACTTCCTAGAGTCTACAACCATAAATATGGTCCACTCAGGTGTATCAAACCAACACATTCCCAGTCCTATAAGTACTAAATAACTCCCTAATGGAGATTATTAAACGAAATTAGACAAGATATGCAAGTCATGATGATGGACACATGAGAAAGGGGTTTTCTTGCCTCTTTTGGTCCTATAATAAGAAGCCCTTTCACTATTACATTAATATGGGTACATCACACTCCAATTCTTGGGGATACTAGGTACATATTTTATAAGGACCACTAGATCAACTCAAACATAACTTATACTATCTTGTTGCAAATATAATGTTTGAATCACATATGGTCATGAGTTTGTTTGTATTAAATTACTTACACAATTTTACCATATATTTGCCACCACCATCTAACTTGTCTTGTTATCATAAATCTTCCATAGAAACCATCACCTATTTTCTTTGGATCAAAATTTGAAATATATCTCTATTGTATCACGAACCTCTCTATATTACTTACTGCAAACTCATAATTTTCCCCCAAACATTCAGCTTACAATCAACAGTTTACTTCAAAAGTCAGATCAATGCAACTCTCTTCCTCCTTAGAAAAGTTTCCATGCTCATCCATTTACCTTAAGAATTTTCATCACTCACCATGTTGAAATCAAAGTACCGTTGATACCATAGATTGACTGGGAATCTATTTTACTGCACGACCTAACATCAATTTGATCATGAAGACTAAGTAAATTGACCATCCTATGAACCTACTACAAAATCCATGGTGAAAAATTCATGTAATATTAATAAAATAAAAATAAGACCACGGTTAAGGGACACTTATTCCAAAATGAATGTTGGGAAAATATATCCTAGTGGGCATCACTAGATGTGTTCTTGGCTAAGGAAATTGGCAAAGGCGAAGGCAAAGGAATTGAAAGGAAAAAATGATTTTTTGGCACATTCAATTATGAAAATAAACGAAATTAGGAGAAAAGTAAGGTGAAAGGTCACAGGTTCCATGTGAGGAGGAAATTGAAGGAAATAACGGAAAATGAAGAAAACAAAGGCCTCATTAATAAAAAGACTTATCAAGATCAGTTGGTAACCTTTTGCTAGTTCATGTTTTAAAGCTCTCTCATTATTCTTTCTCTCTCTCACTCTTGGCCACTTAGAGTATTCTTGGAAGAAATCTAGCTATGGGTCAAGGAAGGAAGAGAAAGAAAAGGAAAAAGAAGGAAAGCAAGGATCAAGGAAGGAAAAGCAAGATCAGACTGCTTTAGCAAGAATACTTGCAAGTAACATTTTTCGTGTGTGATTTCCTCACTAGTTTTGACATGTCTTGCTTTGTATGTTGGTGTATGGTTCTCTTGCTATTGGTGGCATGGCGTTTTCGAGCTATGAAAGTGGTTTTTAGCCTAGCCTAGCCTTTTTCTAGATGTCATGGTATGTTGGGATGTTTATCTTAGTTTTGAGCTTTGGTTTGCTAGATGAATTTCAAAATCCAGGGTGAAGGTGATATCAAGGTTCATTCCCAAAGGCATAGGAATCCCTAGATCGGTTTTGGAGGCATACATGGTAAAGCGTGAAAGAGAAGTCTAGGTTTAGGGCCTAGTGATCCAGAATTTCATTGAGGTAAAGCCTGCGAGACAAGGATATGGAAAATTCCTCAAGGATAGTGATGGATTATGGATGGAATTCCAAGTTTGGTTCGGTTGTGATCGGAGCACTGATTTTGGTGTGACCGTGATTTGGGGAGGATGGAGGTGGTTTCACCATTGGATTCCCTTAGTTTTTTTTGGATTGCTTTACCCATGAGATCCCACATTCATGCTTGGAATATGGCATGGAGTGACTATCCAAAAGAAATATTTGGTTCAACCATGTCTACGGTCGGGTGTATGTGGAAGTCCTGAACCTGGTCAGATTTTCCTATGATTAATGAAAGTTAAGTTCTCTTTCTTTTGCACTTTTTCTATGTCGATTTAATGAATGATATATCTATGTTATTTACCTGGTTTTATGTTTTTTATAAGCATGCTTAATTGATTGGTTCATTTCATGCTTATTTCATGTATTTACTTGTAATTGTTAAATTAATGGATGAAAGACCTAATTGATGCTATAACAAAGCAATGGAGAAGGTGGTGATCCTTCTTGTCATGTTTCATAATATTTTTTAGTCATTCATGCTCTTTCTTGTATCGTGGACCTATAGGTTGCATTGATTTCAAGTGTTTGAAGAAATGTCTGCCCCAGTTGGGGATGGACATGCCTAATCCTGAGGTTGATTTTTGGTTATTAGTATTTTCATAATGTATTTGATGGATGCTGAAAGTTATAACAAGTTCTAGAAAGTGGCCAAAATTCCGGGCCAGAAAATTTCCTTTAATTCCACGGACGCTGGCACACATCTACTATGAAAAGTCCCTAGATGTTGGCTTGCAGACCTGTGAGAGCATCCACAGGTCCCTAGATGTTGGCATACCTATAGCATGAGAGAGTCTAAACATCAAGTAGTATAAAATATTAGTGGTACCCAAGGGTAGCATTTGTGAGTGGCGGTGATGTCTCCTGGGGTTGTTCTTGCTGATGTGGAAGGTCTAGTTGATGTGTTCTGTCGATTCCATTTCCTTAAGGTCACCAAGGAGGTTGAATCCCTTGATAGTGGCCTCTCTCGTCACATGTTTACCCTATTTGGGTGGTTACTTGGGTAGATGTGGGAGGATGGTGTAGGTTTTAACCCGGTACAGAAATTACCTGCATACGAATTCTAAATCACAGGAAAAATAAAAATGCGAGAGCAGAACACATAAAACACATATACACAGAGATTTCCCACTGGATCTCAAAACTGAGACTACCAGCTTGATTTTTCATTATATTCCTTTCAATGTTACAATACATATTTATACATG
>APFE030240421.1:20810-120644 GCA_000404065.3 Pinus taeda | reverse complement strand
CCCCCTCTAACCCCCTGGTTCACTACGAAGGTTAGTCAGGGAAAGAATATAACACAACCCCACAAATGGTGGTTACATATTGGTATCAGAGTGTGGTGGCACTCTCCTTGGGTGATTTTTTTTTCATGCATTCATGTCAGTTGTATATGTGTCAATCATCCTTGTGGTCTATGCGTTTGTTGCATATGCATGGAGTTGGTGATGCTCATAGTGATATTTCCATGGGGATAAGAATTTCGTTGTGTGAAGCATGTTGTCATGAATATATGACTAGTTACATGTTGTTAGATGTCACTTACATGTGTCATTTTGTATGCTTGGTTACGTTCTCCTACGTTTAGTTACATTCTCGCATGCTTGGTTACATGTATCATTCTTGTAGGTTTGGTTACAGGCATTGTCGTTCATGCTTTATCATACACATTCATGCATATGTGTGGCTGATTACGCATTGCTTATGCATGTTAATGTTTCCATGTGGTCAAGTATACAGTGGTGTTGTGGTTGTTTTTGTTATGCATGTAGTCATGGTATGTGTGAAGCTGATATGGTCATGCATTGATGACTGTAATCTAGCTAGATTGATGGTTACATGGCTATGTGCTTATGTATCATATGTGTATATGTTGTTATGATTATTTTATACATGTATCACACTGATTTGATGATATTGCAGATGATATATCCTCCCCCGAACTATGCAAAGGTACGTTGGTTTATTATGATTTGGTATACCTGACCTAGTATGCCTTACAGGAAATAGATCAAGTGGGTAGCAAGATGGTAGACCACAAAGACTCTCCCTATGAATCGAATGAGTAGTGTGGTGTTGGGATCTATTTTGATTTGAAAGATACCTTGAAAAGCTTGAACAAAGAAATAAGGAGTTGTAAGGTGGACAATGAAATAATAATGCATGCACAAGAGGAACAAGTAGAGGTTAATGCAATACAACTTTAGAGTTTGTCAAAATTGTAGCGACATCAACCACTTCAGATCATCCATGAGCCGGAGGACAGAACTAATGAGGAATATGGAAGAAAGTATTATGGTGGTTATAGGTTGGACATAGATGACATGATCAGGGATGGCATGTTGTTGGACACTTCGGATAGGAGAGGTGATGGAGACAGGTACTATTCTAGTTTTGATTTGGATGGGCATCATCCTTGTCATCGTTATCATCCTTACAGGAGGAGTGATAGGGGATACTTTCCTGATGAGTTTAAGAAATTGAAGCCACCTACCTTTGATGGAGAGATGAAGGAATCATAGGATGTAGAGGCATGGTTGATTGGTATGAGGAAATTCTTCAGAGTTCATGATTAGAAAACATGAAAGCAAAGATAGCAACTTTCAGACTCAAAGGTAAAGAAAATATTTAGTGGGAAGATGTAAAGAATGTTAAAGGTATACATGAGGAAAATTTGACTTCGCATAAGTTTGAGAGGCTCTCCAAGAAGAAGTATTTTTCAAAAAGATACTTTGATGACTGAACTAAGGAGTTTTATGAGTTGATGTGGGTTCCATGATAGGTGATGAGTATACTAGAATATTATTGGAGCTGTTGAGATATGTTCCTTACCTCAAGGAGGAGAAGGCCAAGGTTTAGAGATTCATTAGTAGATTTCCAGTAGCATACAAAGACTGGATTGAGTTTAATGAGCCTAGATCATTGGAGAAGTCTATTCGAAAGTTAAAACATTGCTATGAGAAGTCAAAGCGCAAAGTTGAGCCTAAGCATGACTTGAAAAGAAATGAGAAAGCTAAAGGAAAATGGCCACCAAACAGAGGATGACCAAAAGATGCAAGAGAGAAATAAAATGTAGTTCCTTGCAAGAGGTTCAATACAACTGAGAAAGGAGATGGAATAAAGTAGGATAGATGTGGTGGTAGTGAACCATTGCTGTGTTGGATATGTAGTAAGGATCATCGTAAGAGGGATTCCCCACAGTATCAGAGTGGTGGTAGACCCATGATCTATAGTGCTCAGCAGGCACATAGAATTGGTGATGTCAGTCATAGGATTCGTCATATTTATGAAGTTGTGGAAAACATGCAAGCAGATCATCAGACATCTATCATTGACATGGACGATAATCTTTGTAATCAAGTTGTTTCTATTTTGATTGATCCTGGATCAAGATATAGTTATATTAATCTTGACCTGGTGGGTAAGTGTCATTTGATAAAATAAGTGCATGCAAACTGTTGGTGTAGTTGGCTACAAGTACAAACAAGAGAGTTCACCATTGGGTGAGATGTTATGCATTTTAGTTAAATGGTATGCCTACATTAGCACATTTGAATGTACTACAATTGGGTTTGTATAGTATGATTTTGGGTATGGATTGACTATACCTTCATAGGACCAAAGTGGATTGCTTCGACAAGGCCACTGAGTGTGTGGATGATAGTGAGGAAAGGAGTATCTTGCAGGGGAATAAGCCTACATCAGTGAGGATGTTTATTGTTATGTAGGTTAAGCGTAGTTTCAGAAAAGGTTGTGTGGTGCTTGTAGTGCACATTTCTAGTGACAAAGGTAAGGAAGTTGGAGATAAAAATGTTTTGAGGAGATACCTAGTTCTACAATAGTTTCAGTTTGTATTTTTTGAGGATATTACAAAGTTTCACGTTAGAGGGAGGTAGACTTTTCTATTGGGTTGGTACGAGGGGAACCTCGAACACTAAAGGCACCTTATCATATGAGCACACCTAAGTTGGTAGATTTGAAGCTGTAGCTAAAGCGGATGCTTGACAAGTGATACATTAGGCCAAGTGTATCACTTTGGGGTGCACCATGGGGGTTCCTAAAGAAGAAAGATTGTACTCGTAGATTGTACATTGACTATATGCATTTGAACAAGGTAACGATAAAGAACATGTACCCACTACCAATGATTGATGATTTGTTTGATCAATTGAAGGGAGAAGAAATGTTTTCTAAGATTGACTTGAGATCGGGAGACCATTAGGTATGCGTCAAGGAAGAGGAAATCTTCAAAATTGCATTCACGACCAAGTATGGGCATTATGAGGTTGTTGTAGTTCCATTTGGTTTAACTAATTCTCCAGCTACATTTATGTGTTTGATGAATAGTGTGTTGCATCCTTATTTGGACAAGTTTGCTATTATATTCATTGATAACGTACTAGTATATTCTAAAAATGAGGAAGAACACGATGACCATTTAGCAACAATGTTGAGATTGCCAAATTAGAAAATGTAGCTTCTTTCAAACAGAGGTGCATTACTTGGGCCATCCAAAAAAGATAAGGGCCATCATGGACTGGGAAACTCCTAAGAATGTGGATGAGCTTAGATAATTTATGGGGTTGGCGGGCTACTATAGGAGATGCATTAGGAACTTCTCACACATTGCATATCCTATCGCATCATTATAGAAGAAAGTTAAGAAGTTTGAATGGAGAGAATAACATGCATCTAGTTTTAGGTAGCTCAAGTAGTTGTTGACACATGCAACACCATTAAATATTGTAGATCTAGGCAAGGAGTTTGTAGTGTGTACAGATGCTTCCAAGAGAGGACTTGGTTGAGTTCTCATGCAAGAAGGAAAAGTAGTGTTCTATGAGTAAGGGAAAATAAATGAGCATGAGCAAAACTATCCAATGCATGATCTTGAGATAGCAGTGATCATACATGCATTGAAGATGTGGAGGCACTATCTTCTTGGTAGGAGGTTTGTAGTGATGAGTGACCACAGTGGGTTGAGGCATTTGTTTGACCAACCAAATCTGAATGCCAGGCAAGCTAGATGGTTGGATGCCCTTAGTGGGTTCGACTTAGAGATCATATACATCAAAGGAAAGGAGAACCAGGTTGTAGATGCTCTTAGCAGGAAGGTACATGTAAATAATATAACAGTTATGAGCTCTTATGGAACAGGGTTACAGGATAGGATCTTGTAGGAAGGACAACGGGATGACAAGTACATGAATATCATGCACAAATTATAGTAGAGTATAGTTACACGTGAAGGTATAGGTACGAGCATAGTTTTAGTTACATGTACAAGTGATCAGGATGTAGACTATCGTTTCATGATAGATGGTTTGGTGAGACTTAGGCACATGATCTATGTACCAAATTGCAATGACCTTAAGAAGTTTATCTTGAGGGAGTTTCATGTCAAGCATGCTTGGGAAACCTAGGATATCATAAGACATTGATAGCGGTGAATAAGTTATATCGTTGGTCAAATATGAAGAAGGAAGTGGCAGATTTCATGTTTAGATGTTTAGATTGCGAGCAAGTAAAGGAAGAATGTAAGAATACTAGTGGTTTACTACAACCTATAGCGATTATGTAATGGAAATGGGAGGTAATTTCCATGGATTTCATTACAGGTATTTCGAGGAGAGTGAGAAAACATGATTCTATCATGGTCGTGGTCGATGGGTTGAGCAAGATAGCTCACTTCATTCTAGTAAAGACTACATATTGAACCAATGAGGTAGCACATGATATACAAAAGGGTTATGCAGATTATGGCATGGTGTTCAAGGATTTTCATGTTTGGGAGCATGTTTATTTGTGCATCAAGCCCAAGAAGAACTCTTTGAGGATTGGATTACCCAATTGACACTACGGTATTGCGGGCCTTTTAAGATCCTTGAGAGGATTTGACTAGTGACCTATCGACCTGCATTGCCTCCAATAGTGAGTGTCCATGATGTTTTCCATATTTCATTCTTAGAGGATATATAAAGGATGTTGATCATGTTATTGATTGTTCTTTATTACAAGTGCAGCAAGCAGGAGAGTTCCAACCAGAGCCTTAGTGCATATTTTAGCAGAAGAATCTCATGCTCACAAATAGAGCCATAGGTCAAGTTAAAGTGCAGTTGAAGCACTTTGTGCCTAAAGAAGCTACACGGGAGATAATGGATAAGATGCAGGTTATGTATCCTTCATTGTTTGTTGGTTGAGGAAATGTAGTTTTGGTTTGAGTTTTGGTATATTTTTGGCATATGTTTTGTTGATGTTTTGGTGTATGTATATATGTATATGGATGTCAATATCTCCATGAGACAATTTATAAAGCTCCAATAAGTTGTATGCCTGTTAACTTTTCAAGTTGTCATGAAGTTTTCCTTTTGAGCAGGTCTTTCATTGTAAATAGTGCAGCGAGCTAAGCTATAAAGATCCATGGGAAGTATGTTTTATTTTCAATGGTTTTTTTGAGGTCTTCATGTGTTTTAATGCTGAAGATGGTGTTCCCCAAGGGGAGAGTTCTATAATATCCCTAGTGAAAATTTCATGTAATAAAATTTAATAAAGGAAAAATAAGACCATGGTTAAGGACAGTTATTACAATATGAATGTTACACAAATATAATGATCCAGGTGGATATTGGTTCCCACCCACCTATTCCACCTAGACCCTTGAGTCAGTTTCATATGTTTCCTTGTTTATTTTACCATTTACTATTTTTAGCAGTTTTTTGGGTCGTGAACTTTCGCAATAGTTTTGACCCCCTAAACGTCATTTTTTTTAGTTCTGTTGCAAGCCCATGACCATAGATAGGTGGCTATATCAAAACCTGTAGTGCTCAAAGATACCTTTCCAACAATGTATCATATACTCCAAATGGAGATAATATGACCAAGTTACGACCCCAAGAAGTTGGCTGCCCAACTAACCCCAACGGGGGCAAGAAACTCTTGGTGTTACATCTCCTGGGGTTAGGGTTTTCTCATGTTTTTCAATAATAAATAGGCCCTTGAGCCTCATTTTAACACATTTTAGAGGCATGTAGGTAGCCACCACATCTCTTCTCAAACATAAGCTACAATCGCCTGGGCTATATTATTTCCATTCTAATTGTAAGCATAGTTCAGTCGTTCTATATCAATGAAATGAAGTGTTTTTCTGCTTCATATCTATATTTATGATTATATCTATAATTTTTTATGTTCCTATTTAAGTTCAGATCAATGGTATTAGAGAATTTTGCTCTTTCTTTGTTACATTATGCATGTCCCCAATGAGGTCAGGGTATAAGGAGTTAGGGATCGATCTGGTTCAACCACTGCAAGATCAACCTCACAAACCATGATGACCTCCCATAGAGGAAGAAAATAAAGATAAGCAAGCAAAAGATCCTTTCAAAATGTTGATCGAGGAATCGCTAGAGTGACAAAGGAAAGTGACGATGGATAACTTTCCCAAGATCCTTCAACGACTACCCACAAGTGACACATCTTCATCCAACAACCACTCTGGAGGCACCACTCTTTTTAAGGTACAAGTTAACTTCGATATTCCCATATTTGAGGGCCTTATAGATGAAAACACCATAGATAAATGGTTAAATCTATTCAAAGGATATTTTTTAGTTCATGACTTTTCCAATCGAGAAAAGATTACTTTTGCACTTCTCAAAGTCACCCCACACATCAAGGAATGGTGGGAAATCTACTGTGAACAAAAAGATGAGAGTGAACCCTCACTATTTTCAGCCACACCCACTTGGGATTCTTTCTAAGATTCCATCACAGGACAATATTACCTTGTCAAGAGCTATGAATATAAATATATAAAGTGGACCACACTATGTAAGGGAAGGGACCAACATGATTTGAAGTTCACAAATAATTTCCATACCTTTCGCATGAAGCTAGGTATCAAAGATATTGAGCAACATTTGTTACTCAAGTGCTGTGATTGTCTACATAAGTACATCGAGGATGAGATGGAGTTCTTGGACATTTCCTTGCTTCGCACGGCCTACCGATACATTGTCAAGTTTGAGCAGAGGTTCAAACAGAATAAGTGGGACTTTGGATTTGTTGGGTTATGTTATATTCTTTCCACCACTAGCCCACATAGTTAAACGGGGCATTAGAGGGGGGTCGGAGCCCCCCCTTCGATACGTGATTGCATAGCAGTGGGGTCATAGTGGGTTTGAGAGGTGCAATTAACCCCACTCTATGGGGTCCGGGGTAGCGCCTCAGAAAAGTTTGTTTTTGCACCCTATATTAGGTTGGGTGGACCTACCTATGATTTTGTGCATGTTTTTCGCACATGGTTTTGGACGCAATGGTTTTTGGTCTATGGTTTTGGACACGATGCATGTATAAATATGTATCCTAACATTGAAAGGAACATAATGAAAAAATCAAGTTGGTAGTCTTGTGGGATCCAGCGGAAAATCTCTCTGTATATGTGTTTTATGTGTTACACTCTCGCATTGTTTATTTTCCGTGTTTTAGAATTCATATGCAGGTAACTTCTGTATGGGGTTAATACCTACATTTGGTATCAGAGCTGGTTTGGCTTAAAGGGGATGCCTTTGTTGCTGAGGGTTTCTCTCGGGCCTGTGGTAGACCCTATTCAGTGGGAGATCTGTGAGATCAATTCTGGTGGTGAAAGTGGATGGCAAGCAGTGGAAAGATAGAGATCAAGAAATTTAATGGTTAGAGTTTTTAGTTATGGCAACTCAAGATGGAGGATTTGTTGGTGGATAAAGACCAGTGGATCACGGTAGATCCATGTACTAAACCAACAGGAGTGTCTGATGAAGAATGGAAGAAGTTGGATCAGAAGGCTAAGAGAACAATATGATTGTGTGTCTTGGATTTATTTTTGTTGAATGTATCAGGGGAAGCTACGGTGAATGCTTTATGGGACAAGTTAGGGACTTTGTACCAATCTAAGCCTTTGGTGAATAAATTGTTCATAAGGAAAACGTCGTGTAACCTGAGGATGAAAGATTCAGACTCAATGACAAAACATCTGAACGCATTTAATACTGTGGTAAGTCAGTTATTATTTGTTGATATTAAAATTAAGATGAAGATAAGTGCATCATTTTGTTGTGTTCTCTTCCAGATTCATGGGATAGTCTGGTTATTGCAATAGGTAGCAATGCAACTAACTTGCAGTTTGATGAAATAGTCTCATCCTTGCTGACGGAGGAGATGAGATGAAAAAATATGGAGAGCCAAAATGGTGATGCCTTGTTTGTATGAGGATGGTCCCATAATAGAAGCAAAAATAAGTCAGCAACTGGGCGATCTAAATCTAGAGGTAGATCTAAATCTCCAGGAAAACCTGTAAAGGTGGTGTGCTCAAAATCGGGAAAGGAAGGGCACTACAAAAGGGACTGTAAATATAACACTCCTAACAAAGGAAAGGGATCTGAAGATGCTCTTTCTGTAGAGGCGAAAACCACCTCAGATGAAGGTGGGATTTGTACATGGCTTCTTCAAGTACACATGTAAATCATGAGGCATGGTTGATTGACTCAGGTGCATCCTTTCACTTCACTACCCATAGAGAGTGGTTTTGCGAGTATGAGAAATATTATGGTGGTGATGTTTTCTTGAGGGATGATCAGAAGACTATAATCATTGGTCATGGAAAAGTAAAGTTGAAGTTGCAAAGTGGAAGGGTTAGAACACTTCCGGGTGTTTTGCATATTCTTGCATTAGCCAGAAATTTGATTTCCATAAGCAAGTTGGATGATGCAGGTGTAAAAATAGTGTGCGAGAAGGATACCTACAAGATGGTTTAGAGAGAACTGGTATTAATGTGGGGAATTTGGATTGGAACTCTATAAAAGCTGCAAAGTAGCACTATTGTTGATGAGTGCAATAGTGTTATGGTTCCTGAAGGTGGAGTAGAAAATCTAGTGGTCTTTGGAGAGAACACCATGCTATGGCATCAAAGGCTTGGACATTTTGGAGAGAAGGGCCTTCGAATACTTCACTGTAAAGGTATGATAGAAGGTATGAGTAATAGCTCTCTAGATTTTGATTTCTGTGAAAATTTTGTATATGGGAAGTAGAATCGGGTGAGTTTCCCCTCTAGTGGTAACAAGGCAAAACAGATATTAGAGCTTGTGCACAATGATGTGTTTGGACCTCTGAAGGTTCCATTACTGGGTAAGTTTGTCTACTATGTATCATTTATAGATGAATTATCAAGGAATACATGGATATATTTCCTTAAGAAGAAATATGAAGTCTTTGGCAGGTTTAAAGAATTTAAGGCTCTGGTGGAAAACGAGACCGAGAAGAAGATAAAGGTGTTGAGGATATATAACAGTGGAGAGTTTTGCAGCAAGGAATTTGAAGAATTCTATAAGAAGTGTGGTATAGCATGACAAAATACTACTCCATACACACCTAAGAGAAATGGAGTTGCGGAAAGAATGAACAAGACATTGATGAAAAGGACAAGAAGCATGCTCTGTGGTGCCAGGTTAAGATAGGAATTCTAAGCAGAGGCTGCAGAGACAACATGTTACCTAGTCAATAGATCACCTTCATCAACGTTGGAGGATAAGACTTCACAAGAGGTATGGACTGGTTAGAAACTCTCTCTTTCACATATGAAGGTATTTGGATGTGATGCATATGTACATGTTCCAAAGGAGAAAAGAACCAAGTTGGATAGTAAATATGAAAAGTGCATCTTTATTGGGTATAAGGATGGCTTAAAGTTTTACAAGCTTTGGAACCCAATAACAGGGAAGGTTGTGTACAACCAAGATGTGGTGTTCAAAGAGGTGAAAGATGTTATTAAACATGAAGTCCAACCAAAGGAACCTGAGAAGATAGAGTTTGAGCTAAAGGAGGAAAGAATCAGACTCACAGCAGAGAGAATAAAAGATTAAGAGCCACAAACTCCGAGTGTGAGAAGATCAGTTCAAGAAAGAAGGCAACCAAAAAAGGTATGTCCATATGCTTTCTATTCAAATTTTGCTTTATTATTACTGATGATGATCCCAGAACTATGAAGGAAGAAGTAGATTTAGAGATGGAAAACTCTAGAGAGGCCATCATTGAGAAATGGCATCTTGCACAAAAATGAGGGCTTGGGATCTGGTGGAAGTTGCCATTCTCGAAGGAAACACATTGGCAGCAAATGGGTGTTCAAGAAGAAGACAAATGCAGAAGGAAAGGTGGAAAAATACAAAGCTCGGTTGGTAGCAAAAGGTTATTCCTAGGTGTCGGGAATTGATTTTGGATGATATTTTTTCTCCTGTATTGCCAAGGTGACTTCTATTAGATTACTTTATATCTGTTGTTGTTTCTCTTTGATATTTGAGGTAGAACAGATAGATGTGAAGACAACATTTCTTCATGGGGATCTAGAAGAGGAGATCTACATGAAGCAACCTGAAGGTTTTGCAGTGAAGGGTAAGAAAGAAATGGTATGCAAGTTAAATAAGTCTTTGTATGGGTTAAAAAAGTCACCCAGGATGTGGTATCAGAAATTTGATACATTTATATAGAGACATGGCTTCATCAGAAGCGAAGCAGATCACTGTGTGTATTTTAAATTAATTGGTGACTGTTTTACATATCTGGTCTTGTATGTAGATGATATGTTGCTGGTTGGATATGACAAATAAATTATCTAGGATTTGAATACCAATTCGTGCTCCAAATTCGACATGAAAAATCTTGGTGCTACAAACTATATTTTGGGCATGGAAATTTAAAGAGAGCAAACAAAGAGGAAGCTCTAGTTAAACCAGAGGAAGTATGTCGAGACAATATTGTAGAGGTTTAATATGCAGGATAGTAAACTGGTGAAGGTTCCTATTCATGTAGGTGTAAAGTAATCTGCTAAACAGTGTCCTAAGACATAAGAAGAGGAAGAGGACTTGTCTCGTGTTCCATATGCAAGTGCAATCTGTAGCCTGATGTATGCAATGGTCTGTACTAGACCAAACATTTAACATGCAGTGGGAGTATTGAGAAGATTTATGTCAAAACCAGGAAAGAAGCATTGTACAATAGTGAAGCAGGCATTCAAGTATTTGCGTGGCACTAATGATTATGGTTTGTGCAACCAAGGAAGACTAGGATTGGATAGCGTGTTGGATATTCGTGGCTTTGTTAATGCAGATTGGGCTAGAGATCTGGATCACAAAAGATCTACAAGTGGGTATGTGTTTAGCCTATTTGGAGGTGCGGTCAGTTAGATGAGTAAGAAACAATCTGTAGTGGCACTATCAACTATAGAGGCAGAATACATGGCAACCACTGATGCAAGCAAGGAAGTAGTTTGATTGCAAAGATTGTGTTCAAGTATAGGGTTAGTAAAGGAGCTATAAGGATAGACTCTGACAGCCAAAGTGAAATTTTCTTGGTAAAGAACCATGCATATCATTCAAAGACAAAGCACATTGATATTCAGTATCACTTTGTGTGGGATATGATAGAAGAAAAAAAGGTGTTGCTGGTAAAGGTGGACACTTTGAAGAATATTGCAGATGCATTGACAAAATATGTGAGCTCTGAGAAGTTCTCTTGGTATAGGGAAACAATGGGCATTGTAGGGATGGATAAATGACTAAGCTCTCTTGTGGTCCCCTGTGGAAAGAAAACTAAAAGTGGGAGAATGTTGGGTTGTGTTATATTCTTTCCATGACTAGCCCATGTAGTTAACGGGGAGGTTAGAAGGGGGGCGAAGCCCCCCCTTCGTTGTAATGATTGCATAGTGGGGGTGATCCCAAGTGGTTTGAGGGGTGTAGGTAACCCCACTCAATTAGGTTGGGCAGACCTACCTATGGTTTTGTGCATGATTTCGCACCTGGTTTTGGACGCGATGGTTTGTCGTCCATGGTATTAGATGTTTTGCCCCCTAGTTTGGGGGTTCCTTTTACTAGATTTGGATTCGCAGATGGTTTTGGACATGATGGTTTGCAATAAGATCATTTTCCATACATGGAAATTTATTTTCCTTATGACTCGCCCTTAGGGCAAGAAGAAGGTTGTGGCCATGACTTCCAAGTAGGGCTCCTCTACATAGCAGTAGCAGATGAACAAGGTCATGGAGGAGTACAGGGATATTTTCACCTCACCTACAAGGGTACCTCTACACTGTCAAGTTAAGCACTCCATCTATCTCACCCTGAGCGCATCACTTCCGAATGGAGCGATCTATTGATTCTATGTTATGCATAATGACGAGATCAAGAGGTAGATTCAAGAACAATTGTAGAAAGGGCACATCAGGTCAAGATCATGACCCTGTGGGAGCCCCGTTGTATTAGTAAAGAAGAAGCATGGGACCTGGAGAATCTACATTGGATATCGAGTGCTAAACAAGATCATTGTCTCGAGTAGGTACCCAATTCTGCATATAGATGACCTTCTAGACTAGCTCAAGGGGGGAAAATATTTTTAGAAAGATTGACTGGAAGTTAGGTTATCAACATGTGCCTATAAAACCCTCAGATGTGTGGAAGACTGCCTTCAAATCTGAGGAGGGCCTTTTTAAATGGTTGATCATGCCATTTGGATTGACAAATGCCCCTACAACCTTCATGAGACAATTGGACGACATCTTGCAACCCTTCACCAATGCATTCATAGTGGTGTATGTAGATGATATCTTGATCTATAGCCAATGTTGGGAAGAGCACATCCACCATATTGAATAGGTCCTTCAAACCTTACAACAACACAAGTTGTGTGCTAACTTGGAGAAATTCAATTTTGGCCCAACCCAAGTTCAATATCTGGGGTACTTCATTGATGAGCAAGGTGTGCATGTGGACTCAGCCAAGATATAAGCCATTTTGGATTAGAAAACCCTAACCACTCTAATAGAGCTCCACATATTTCTGGGTCTTGACAATTTCTACTACAGGTTCATGTTGGGTTCTCTCATATCACTTGGCCTTTAACTTAAGCCACCAAGGGCCGAGCGAAAGAAAAGTTTGTTTGTTATGAAACCCAACAACAGGTGTTTTGCGAGTTGGGGCATCACCTCTTCTCTACACTAGTGATCAAATTACTAGACATGCAACAACCATTTGAGATTGAGACAAACACCTCTGATTATGCTATTCGTCTGGTCCTTAATCAACATGGGAATTTAGTGGCTTAACATAGTGAGACACTTTCAAATAATGTCCAAAAGTATCCCACTTACGAAAAAGAAATCTATTCCATTGTGCAGATTTATCGTCATGGAAGCGTTACATTATGGGGAAGGAAATGGTCATCCACACAAACCACCGACCCGTACAGCTCATATAGACACAAGGGAAGTTGTAGAATGATCGCCATCAGAAATAGTCCACCTACTTGCCACAGTTCCATTTGAATGTTAAGTATAAGAACATCCGCCCGAAGTTTCGGCCAATAAAAATACTTTTGCAATACCATCATTGTTTTCTCTACTTCTAAATGTCTAGCGATTCGACTATAGTGTGTCTCACAAACCATCTTGGCACGCTCGCTTGAAGGAACATAAGTTTGTCCTAGGTGGCATAACAATGCATCCTAAAGGTGAAAATTATGAACTTGCTTCCCTTCCAACAATGTCTAGTATGTGTTGCCCATTTCGGGATCTCTCTTGTTAATATGCAGCCACACCAAAGTCTCATGTATAAGACTCGAGGAAAGCGATTAGTACCATGACTGGTGGTTGACTGAGGCAATAAACAACATTATTGTTGTTACCATTTATCCTTACACAATTATATATATTTATGAATTGAAATAAAGGAAAATATAGTTAAAGTTAGATGAAAGCACTTGGTAACGAATTAGATAAATCTAGAATTGGAAACTAAGGTTTTACTATACTTTTGTGTAGAAGACATGGATTGGTCAATAGTCATTCATTTGACAGAGCAGTACTAGGCCGTAAAAGGGAAAGACAATGTTCAAAGAAGGAAAGGCAGTGAGAGACAAGGTAGACCAATACTATTTCATGATACAATCAGATTATGTATTGCAAAATCCTCAGGATCCACTAATCCTGAGGATTTGCTTTTTTCTAGTTTACTATTTTACTATTATATATAAGGCCGAAAGGCAAACAAAGTTCAATTTAGACTTATCTAATTTATAGTTATTCTTTTTGAGACATATTCTATTGTTATCTCAGTGATGTTGTAATTTGGTTACTCATATTAATGAAAGACTATGTTTGATCTTCACTTATATTGTGAGTATTCCTTAGTGGAGACTTCTGGAAACTCTGGGCCCGGTCAAGAGAAGTTCTAGTGCTTTCTTGCGTTATAATATTTCCAATTGAATCTTTATTGATTGTTAATGTTTATTTAATATTATATTGCTTATTGTGAGGATTGACAATTCCAATTCATATTCTTGTTCATTTCTATTCATACTTAGTCATTTGATGTATCTGAATAATGCTTTGAGTTGATTGGTTATATTAGTTTCAGAGTAGATTGTTGTTCATTCTGAGTTATGATATCATAGGTGTTAGAGATAGTGTCAATTAATTTCCATAATCTGCTAATAGAGAACAATTGTTTTTTTTCTTTCTAAATGAGGTTAATCTATTAATATAATACAAAAGAAAAGTTACATAGTAGCCTAGCCGTAGAGTGTTCTAGCCCTATTTAACACACAACCATGGAAAAGTCTAAGACTGCCCCTACCTAGGGGAAGCCATTCCATTAAACATCCAAAAATTTGATTCAGAAGTTCTTGAATAGGCCAACCTATTAGCTAACAACAAAACCACCTAGAAAAACCACAAAAAGTTTTGTAAGGATTGCCCAACCAACAAATTTTCATAAGGACACAAAAGCAAGACAAAACAAGAACTAGAACTAAGTGAATTGCCACGTGTTAGGAGTGATACGCAGCGCCAGGTCATCTGGAGTGGGCTCCTCCATGATAGGACACGCCTAGTCATCTGGGTTGTCCACTTGTCAATCTTCCTTAGCCTGACAATCTCCCTCCTTGCTGCCATCTATATCTTCTGGGTGTGACGCATTCTCCAGATGGCTGTCGATGGCCTGCGTGTCACTAGGAATGCCTGAAGCATCATGCGAGCTGCCAGCAATGGATTTTCCTTGTCTTCTATGTCAACCTCCATTACCATTTAGCTCATCAATGTCGTCTCTGTGGTAGCTTGGACCTACTCTATTCATCTCCTCCAGGGAGGTAGTCATGGGTGTGTACAACTCAAGCTCTTCAAAAATGCAGATGGAGACAATGGCAACTATGACTGGGCAATTCATGGTGCTCCTGAACTGAAACTGCGTCATATGGGGGACATGATGCTGAGGCAGAGGGAAGGTAGTAGTGCGCATGGCTGCCTCATAACATCTGGAGTAGAGGAGGCATGCTCTTCCTCTGCCACTTCTGGTGTTTGGATAATGACCAGTAGCTCTGAATTGGTCGAGATTTTCAGTGGAGGAGGCAGGGGAAGCTGAATTATGTATGTGTAAAGTAGAGGACCGGGAGCTACCACCTCATGTGCTGCCGTGGTGACTTCAGATGTGGTGGTGCACCATGTTGGAGGTAGGCGCAGTAGCAAAATCAGAGGGAGCGGATGAAGAGATAACAAAGGAATCCTGAGCGGAATTTACTAAGTGATGAGGGGAATTGTGGAAGCTAGAGTGCTGAGCTGAAGAGAAAAAGTGAGTATGGGAATGGCGGAAGCCATTACCCAAGTCTAGATAGCAAACAAGCCAACATCTGCAGCCCGTGGTGGTTCTCTTAGTAGGCATTTCCGCTTGTGGAGGGCAGGCACATTGGTTTGAGGAGATTTGACCCAAGTGACCCAAAGCCCGCCAAATTAACAAAGCCTAATCCCAAGGGCGTTTAGGAAATTTAACCCCATAACCTCTCGATAAGCTAGGTACTTAGCAATAGGAACACCCCCAACTAAGCTATCCCTTGGGACTTAGCTAAATTATTATTATTATTATTGATGAAATATTTAATATCTAACTTAATCATATATACATCTAAAACAACATGGAACAAGATACTTAACCATGGAGACTTTTTGTATGTAAGTAGGCTTCATTACAATATCACTAATTAATACCATGAAAAATCATAAGTCACTTCATATGACAATTTTTTTAATTAATCAATATAATTGAAAGATGAAAAAGAGCATAATTACTATGCATATAAAACTGAAGCTTTGATTTGTCTCTATACTACTAAAAAGATTATAGAATAATGTTTTGTGGAGGTTAAATCGAACCATCCAACTGATAATAAAATTAAAATTTTGAAACTTCTATTCAAAATAAACGTATCTATCAACATAATTATAAATTTTATATAACAATTTATAGTAATTATGACAATTACACTAATCTTTTTAATTAATATATAATAATAATTTGCAATAAATTTCATCATTATTATTAACATTACGTCATGATATGATATTGTATTAAAATTGTATTATATTATATTATTTTTGATAAAACAATAATAATAAAATCCCCTAATTTTGATGTTTAAAATCAATTTACAAACTAAAAACTAGTGTTCTGCATACACCTTTATATACTTGTATGAATCTAAATATAATTTTATATATTTGTATGGTATAACGAACCGGTACATAACATTGTATATACATCTATGTTATAACAAATATGTATATATTTGTCACGTAAATTTCATTCAAATTAATATATCCCTCTTTGAGTAGTTGAATAAAAGAGAAACTAACCCCATTATATGTTTATGAGTTTATATATCAAATAGGAAATGAATGAAAAATCCATTCGAAATAAGATATATCTCTTTGAGTAGCTTAAGAAAAGAGAAACTAACTCCATTATATATTTAAGAATTTATATAACATTAAGGAAATGAATAAATGCCCCTTTTCGTATTATTTAGTGTGCATATTTACAATTTGTTTGTTTTTTTTTTTCATTTTATTGAAATTAAAATTAAATATTTTTTTATAACATTTTTTATTTTATTTTATTTAAAAAAATAAATATTTATATGGTATGTTAATTGCCATAATTGATATAGAAACCATTTTAATATTTATTTTAGTAATTTTTATAAAATTTATATATATTTTCACACTAATAAAGTGTTATATTTGTATACATTTTTATGTTGATATTTGATGAAAGTGTTGGAAAATTTATTTTATAATGTAGATATTTTTCACTCTTAAAAAGATGAATAATTAAGATAATAGTTAATATCCCATTTATTAAAATAAAATTTAATATATATTATATATAAAATAACTAAAATAAAAAAAAATTTCCTATTCCATGATAATTGTTTCTGAAAATGTGTAACTTTAGACCTGTGTGTATAAATAAATTGAAAAGAAAAAATTATTATCGTTAATACATGTGGTGTTTAGTATCATTACAGATCTATCTAAATTATGAATCTATCATAAGTTAAGAGAGATCAAGTTTTATGAAGTGAATATATATATATATATATAGCAGGGGAAGAATGATCGATTGAATCATTGGAGCCATGGTTATGTAGCTGATGAATTCGCCTCAGCAAGAGTAGGCATTAAATGCCACCTACGAGGTGTCGTAAGGATTAATCAGGCTGGCCTTGGAATGGTTGCAGGGTGCCAAGTGGCCATCACTCCGACTGTCGCCCCGTATCATATTCTTAATTGCCTTAATTACCACCTGCATCCAAGGGTTGAGCTTCCTTGTGCACCAGGTCAGTGCAAATTTGTAGTTGATTGTGATCATCGATGATGTTGAGAGGGTCGTAATGTAGGGTTTGGTCTTGATCAACTCCAATGTTTGCTAGGAGATCACCAATTTTGTTACTATCCCTTTTGACATGAATAAAATTTAATGCTCTCCTATTTCTTATCCATTTCTCTAAAGTTTTAAGCCTAGCCAATAATCTCTAGCTGTGGGCAACTCGTGAAGCCGCGCTTCCTTGTTGGATTAGTGTGGCCATGTTGAGAAGGATTTGAGTGTCTCCTTCTATAATTATGGAATAAAAATTATGTTGATCAGCTAGCTGCATACCTTTCCATAGTCCTTCTAGTTCTCACAAGTTGTTCGTGTCCCATTCTAAGGATCCAAAGTACAGTAGTAGGTGTTGGCACTCATGATTCCTGAATATGCCTCTGAATCCTGCTTTGCCTGGGTTGCCATTAGAGGCACCATCAAAATTTAGCTTAATCACTCTCTTTGGGGGCTAAATCCAATGCGAGGGCGACCCGATTACATTAAGAGGTCTATTTGAGTTCAATTGAGCTTGTGGGAGCTATATTTTCCAATTATCACATATGTTTAGTTCTTGTGGCTGTGTCAGAAAGTCCTCAGTTGTCCATTGATGTAAAGCAAGAGTTTCCTTGATATTCTGACATAGGTTATTACATATGATTTCTAAGGAGGTTTTTTTATTTTTGAAGATTCGTTTATTTCTTTCCTTCCAGATTGTCTAAGGAAGGAGACTTGGCAAGATGGTCCAAAACTTGTTGATAATTTTGCTGTTATATGGATCTGGGGTCCAATTGATAATAGTGCTTATAATATCCCCAAGAAGTCTGCAGGGTCTCTGGCATCTGAAAGTGAGCTTTTCCGAGAGCTGGTTGGCCACGTGGCAAGAGTCCATGAGGTGTTGAATGGTTTCTTCATTGTTTTGATAGTTGGGGTAATAAGAAGGACCATGAAATCCTCTTTTGATTAAGTTGTCCCATGTGAGAATTCTTTGATGATACAACAACCAGATGAAGGTGGAGACGTTGGGCCAGATCCCAGCTGTCCATATATGATTCTAGGTAGGATCAATTGAATCCTGAGAATGAGACATTATTTGGTAAGCTTCTTTGGTGGTGTAAGTTCCTCTTGGTGTATAACCCCATCTTAGAACATCGCTACATGTATTAACTTTAATTTTCCTGTTGGTAAGCTCTTTGTGTATCTCCATGCTATAAGATTTTGATTCTTGCTGTACTATTTTCTCCATCGTTTTCCATTGCCTGAATCCCTATATATTGCTAGGAGTCCAGTAATGTGCTACAATGTTCTCCTGATTAATGTTTTATGATTTGTGCCTTGTATGAGTGCTGCTATTTTGGGTCTCTATTGCCAAGAATCCATCCAAAAATGGGTTGTCCTCCCGTCCCTTATCTCCCAGAATCTATGCTGATGGATGATCTCTTTATGTTGCCTGGCCACGTTCCAAATTAAAGATCCTGTAGGCATGGTAGTTATCCTTATTAGTTCTTGTTGTGGTCGTTCGTTGGCATACTTTGTTGTCCATAATTACGCCCATAGCTTCTATGGACCAGAAACCGACTGCCACCAAATATGTGCTCCCATCAAGATATTGTTGTGTTGTGGATAGAGCAAGCCGAGAGCCCCCTACTTTTTAGGCTTGAAAATTTTTTCCCATTTGACCAGGGCCCATTTTCTGTTTTTTCCTATAGAACCCCATAAGAAATTGCATTGCAGATTCCTAATTCTCTTTAGTAGCCATTTTAGTGCAGCGAGTACTGAGAACAAATAGAGGGGCATGGATTGTAGGACTACTTTAATCAAGAATAATCTGCTTGCCATGATGAGAGTCCTATGAGTCCAAGACTAGAGCGGACTTTCCATCTTCTCCAAGAGTTGATGCCAGGAGGCATGCTTTAAGGGAGAATCTATGAGTGGGGCTCCTAAATACTTAGAAGGAAGGTTGGCTTGAGGGAATCCAATGATTCGAGCAATGAATATTTGGGTGGGAATAGGGTTGTTGAAGAAAAAAATTTGAGATTTGGTCGTATTTATGGTTGTGCTGGAAGCTACTGAGAATGTGTCTAAAGGTGCTTTGGAGGTTCTGGCTTCATTAACAGAAGGGTGACCAAAGAGCATATTATCATCAACAAATTGGTGATGTGTGATAGTAGTGGAGCCATGGACATAGAGACCTCTAAGGTCATGGGAATGAGAAGAATGCTTTATGAGATGACCTAGACCCTCAGCCATAATGATGAAAAGAAATGGGGATAGAGGGTCCCCTTGATGAATTCCCCTTGATGGGTGATATAATTTAGAGGGGATACCATTAACAAGAACAGAGCATAGCGGAGAGGAAACAAGGATCATTATCCATATTACCTAGGTTGGGCTGCATCCAAAGGTTGTTAGCATTTTTCTTATGTATGTCCAGTTGAGTTTATAAAAGAATTTAGAAAGGTCAATTTTCAGCAACATACCTGCCTATTTGCTTTTATTGAGAGAGTGGATGGTTTCATGAGTGAGAATAATTCCATCCAGAATTTGGCGTCCTTCGACATACCCAGATTGCTCTGTGGAGATGAGAAGAGGGAGGATAGGTTTGAGGCAATTGGCTATGACTTTCAAGATAATCTTATATATAACATTGCAGAGGGCAACAAGCCTGAACTTCTCTAGAGTGCTTGGTTGCACTACTTTAGGAATAAGGGAGATAAAGGTTGCATTGAGCGAAGGGAGTAACCAATGCATTGCTCTAGATTCTTCTACCAGATTCCATATATCTACTTTGATTAAATCCTAGAAGTGGTGGTAAAAGTTGGACATGAAGTTGTCAGGACTCGGTGCTTTCCCAGCCTTGAGTTGAGTTGAAGCCTCTTCTACCTCTAGGATGGTGACTGGTCTTAACAAAATTTGATTATGCTCCTCCATGATGAGTTTAGGAATATTCTTAAGTATTTCATTGATCGCTTTCTTTCTATCTGTGGGCTGCTCTTAATGAATAGTTTTGAGGTGATTTGTGAGCTCTTTCTCTATATCTCCCTATTTCTCCATTTTTTCACCCTGTGAATGTGAGAGATTGTGTTGTTCATTATTCTTTGTATGCTTGTATGGTGAAAAAACATGGTATTTAGTTCCCCTTCTTTTAATGATCTGATTCTTGAATTTTGACCCCATAGTAGTTCCTCTTTTTTGCCTCTTTCATCTAGTTATTTTAGCAGTACTTGTTCTTTTCCGGTGTGCTCCTCTGTTCTGCCTTCTCGGATGATATTTTGCTATAGCTTTTCCATGCTCTTCTCAAGATCTTTTTTCTCTTGAAAGATGTTGCAAAAGATTGTATAGTTCCAGGCTTTGATTTGTTTTTTGATATGCTTCAATATTTGTTGGAATTGGTACATGAGAGATCCCCTGTTGGGTATGAAACTTTCCCACACTGTTTTGACTATCGTGTTGAACTCAGTGTGGGTGGGCCAAAAAGATTCAAACTTGAAGGGTCGTCTATTTGACTTTCCTGGATTTTTCCATTGCAGAGAGATGGGCCAATGATCTGATCGAGCTAGGGGTAGGATTGAGGCACACATGTCTCCAACAAGATGGATGAAGTTGTCTGAAATTAGAAATCTATCCAACCTGGACGCAATTTTCTGAGTGCCAGATCTCTTGCTGTTCCAGGTAAAGATGCCATTGTCAAAAGATAAATCTGTTAGTCTATTTTGTTGAATATAGACTTTGAAGTCATTGCTTTCTTTTTCCAATTTTATTTTGCCCCCTAATTTTTCCTCTAGCTGTGTGATCATATTGAAGTCTCCACCTATTAATGAGAGTGGATGTGTTCTTATAGCATTAAGAATTTCAAAAGTTTCTAATTGCTTAAGTTTTTGTGTACTTTCCTGTGGAAAGTAAACATTGGTTAAATGCCCATGTATGTCGGTGCCGATCAGATGGAACATTGCATGTATGAAGTGATGCGAAGCATAAAAAATTGTTAAGGAAACATATTGAGTATTCCAAGCTATGGCTAACCCTCCCGAGGCACCTGTTGCATCAACTATTACTGATTGACATCCTGCCCAGGCTTTGGAAAGTATGGATTCTAAAGTATTGGTGGTTCTACATTTTATTTCTTGCATGAATATAATGTATGGTTGTTCTTTCTGAATCATGTTCTTCTGCATTCTGTACTTCCGAGGACTGTCAAGTCCTCTTACATTCCATGAGATTAGCTTCATGGTTGACTGGTAGGTAGGGACCGATAGTATTTGGTCAACTTAGAGCATCTACCTGATTCCACGAGAATTTCCCTAATTAAAATGGTGCATTGTAAGTCTGTCTTTCTGCCTCTTTTCTTCCCCTCTTTAATGATATGTTTTCCATCCCATCAGCCTCCTTGTTGTATGCCTAGAGTGTTATGCTAATGCATTCATGTGAGCACTACTTCCAGATTCTCCAATTGTCTTTCTTGTATTGTGTCAAACTCCTTCCTTTTGCAGGCTTGCTCAAGACTGAAAATATCTATTTCCCTGAGATCAAAGCTTTCTAGTTCTTCTTCCATTAAGCTTTGTTGATTGCCTTCTTCCTGGTGGGTGAGACACTGAGTAGGTTCTGCCTCAGTATCATCAATATCCATTATCTTATTGAACCATAGTGCTTTGTGCTGAACAGGGTTGGTGTTGTGTCGCAGATCTGAGGCAGGCTTTTCGAAGGAGATGATATTTGAAGGATGACTAGTTTTAGAGTGGGTAGGAGTGGCAGATGTATGATTGTATGGATCTGTACTTGTCTTTGCTGGCATGGGCGTATCTGATTCAGGCTATTCCAGATTTGTCAAAATATCAAAGATATTGCTTGAGAACGAAAAATCAGAAGTTGGCGCGGTGCTTTTGGGCACTAAGTGGGTTTTCTTGGTATGCCTTTTCCAACTGGGTACCTTGGTGAATCTACCAGGATTAGATTTGTTTCCAGTTTCTATGTTTCTAGGCGGCATGTTAAAGGGACATTCATGAAAGAGGTGACCGTAAGCATGGCATCTCCTGCAATGAAAGGGTACATGTTCATAATCAAGGGGCTAAATCCATTCAGAGTCATCGTGCAGAAGACTTACCGTGTCTAGCAGCGCATGGCCCAACTTCATGTAGATGCAGATCCGTGCATAGGAACTATATCTTCAAAGCATAGTTTCCTCCGTAGCCTTAATAAAATTGCCTAACCCATTGCAAATGGCTTCTAGAGAATCCTCTGCTAGAATATTAAATATTATGAAGCAATGGAACACATAAATATTGCAGAAATATAAACACAAAAAACACACAAAACAAGAGAGACACAGATATAGGTGGTTCACCCAGTTTGGGCTACGTCCACCCTGAACAACCAATCCTTCCTTTCCATTATCCAGCAAAATGAAGAGACACAACCTACAACAAATCCACTATAATATCCTTTGTCTTCTCTCAGAGTCTCACCTCTCTATTTCTCGCTCACACAGAATACACATCTATCTCACAGCCTCAAATACAATGCCCTCATACAAAGAGAGGGGTTGCCTTCTAGGGAAAAAAACCCTAAACTAAACATAAGTTCTACCGTCAGATCATCTGCCTAATGAATGGACTAGATTGACTAGAAATTACTATACTTTTACAAGGCAACTTTACAGTTGTTTTTAGCTTCGGGGGTGTTGCCCCTCAAAACCCCCTGCCAGGGGGGGGGGCTCCCAAAGGTCGCAGCCGCCCCCACCTGGACCCCCCCTGTAGCGAATATTTTACGGGCGGCGTTGCCACCCCCATTTTGAACTGGGGTCCAATGTGGTGGTACTTTTGAATATATAAGATAATCAGGCTCCACACCCAACATCCTCTTCCTAGTATTCCAGTGGAAGTGAGTACATGCGGATCCAGATTGGCGCCCAACTGAAGTCTTCTTTGTCAGGGTTGAATCTTTCTACCTAGTCTCATAGATAAAGGCTTGTTGCATTGAAAAAGTACGGTCCTTTGTCGAGAACCCTATTTCTTTCTTCAAGGCAGTTGAAAGTGGCTATGAAGAAGCCTTTAGGGCCCAACTGTAGAGTTACATGACCTTTGGGCTTCCATTTCGAGATTATCCAGCCTTGTAGGGCTTTCTTAGTCAGCCAGAAACCTATAAATTTTCTGATCAGTGCGTGATCCTTCATATATTGTATTTGCGCATTGATTTTGTGGCTAGGCAACTCAATCTTGGGCCTTTCTATAGCAATGGATTTGCATGTTGGCGATGAGGCTTTCTTCATTTGGCCAAATGTTTCTTGCTTTTCCTCTGTCTCTTGTACCAGATCTTCTTGTTCATTCATCTGCTTTTGCTACGTAGGCCATGCTTCAGACTTCTCTGGATTCTCTGTCCCGCTCTCTGTTGGGTTTTCTGTAATGTTATTTTTGGGGTGAGGCAGTGATGTCTCCCCCATTTGACTGTTCATTATGCTTTGAACTATGGTGCCAGTCCTTACAACATTTTTGTCTGAGCTTGAAAGGCTACAGGTTTAAGCTATGCATTGTGTGTGGTTTTGACAGGAACCCTAGTTCCTTAGTGCGCCATTGTAGAGCTCCCATCCTTAAAGAATTTCAAAAAGTAATAGAGAACAATTGTTGTTTAGAAGTCATTTATCGTATTTTCTTGATTTTCGTTCAATTAAGAATTGTCGTTCAATCGAGATTGTCGTTCAATTGAGAATTGTCATTCAATCGAGATTTCTATTCAATTAGGATTTGTTGTTCAATTCTGATTTGTGATATATTAACATTGTTGTTCAGTTGTTACATTTCTCTTTCTTGATCGAGTGAGTTAGTTTTAATTCTATTTGAAGATTGTCAAGCGTGATTCTTTGAATTCACATTCAGATTCATTTGATTTTGGAATAAGTAGACGAAATTTTAGAGTGTGTTAAGAGTTCTTTCAGAGTCATTTCATCCTTAGTTATTTCTTTAAGAGTTGTGTGAATTAAGTTGAAGAGATAGTTATTAGTGATTGGAATGATTTACCTTTAGCTAACCTCTAAATTCACTTCATAGATTGTGCTGACACTCTTGAGATAAAAAGACTTACTTTGGGTTGACAATTAATATAGGAATTAATATTACCTGTAAAAAGACATCTTAGTGCACCAACATTTTAGTGCTAATGCCGGGTAGGGTGTTTCAAGTGATTTCCTTTTATCTTTCTCTGAAAGAATTGGGTTTTAAAAATGGAAGGTAAGAACCTGCATACCTAGCATGTAAAGTTGCTTACCACCCCGCTTTTCAGCAAAATCTTGGAGGTTAAATAAGAATTGTTTTTTTATGAATGAATAGAAATATAATGATACAAAAACATCAGAAACCCCCACCTAAATCTGCAAAACCCAAAGGATTGGAAAACCTTGGGAGAATGACCTTTATAGACGAAATCATAAGAAAAGAATAGTCTCAAGCATCAGTAGGATTCTAGGGAATACCTGGAAAGAGTTCTACTGTTATCGCTCAAGCAGCAGGCTCACCATTTTCGAGCTTACACTAAGATTCAAAGCCAAGTTCGAGGATCAAAGCAAAGTCTTCAAGCTACAATATGTTTACATTTTGATCCTCTGCAAGGGGGAAAATCTTGTAACTTAAGAGAAGGAAAATGAGAAACCAGTGGGACTGTTAAGGTAGAACCACATATGTCTGAATAGGGATCTCCTCTGATCCCATATCTAGGTAGTGCTACAAAGCTAGCTTGGGTTTCTAACACTCTGCTTACTCAAAAAGCACCCCTTGAAATACCTAAAGGTTATTGGAACATCTTTGACCAAATGGCAGATCAGCTACCTCAAGGTTAAGCCTCGACATTATTGATTTTTTCGGCCAATGCCCCCATGAAGGCTATTCCTCTAGAGAGCATCCCAACTTTCCATGGGATGATCATAAAGGATCTTGATGCTTTCCTATTATAGTTTGATGTCCTCTATAGAGGGTATGACTACACCACTGACCCCCAAAAGCTAAAGCTATTCCTTTCCACTTTAAAATAAGCAACGTTAAGATGGTTCATGGGTCTAGGTGGGTGAACTATTAATTCTTGGGATGAGATGAAAACCTCCTTCCTCAAAATATACCAGGACTTTTGTAAGACTAGGGAACTGAAAGATGAAATTTTTAATATGATTGCAAAAGATAATGAAACACTAGAAGAATATGTATAATGATTTAATTGTAATTTGTAGACATATCCACACATTACCTTACCGAAAGATGTCATAAGAGCTATCTTAATTAAAGGATTGAAAGAGGAATGTGTAGAAACTCTAAACTTAATGGGAAAAGGATATACTTCTCAGGAATATTATGATGAAATCATTTTCTTCTGTATTAGATGTTCATGGGGAAGCACATGTAAAGGAACAGGAAGTCGAAATCCCATGAGCAGGGGACGAAAACCACATAGTGGAGGTGTAACACAAATGTAAATCGATAATCTCATGGAAGAATTTAAGACGGACATCCTGGGCACACTCACAATGCAGTAAGACATCTTACAGGCTAAAAAAAAACAAGCCTTAAAAGAATGGAACTTGGCCATGTTCTGTCCACATTGTTGAAAGAAGCATAACCAATGGGAATTCCCATTAGACATGGTGTAGACATGCACTATCTATATTAAAGAGCACGCCATTGAATAATGTCCATCATTGCCGCGGTTGAAAGCAGTATTCAAGGAAGAAGAGAAAAAATAGAGCTGATATATCAGATGAACTAGTGTCGAAAGTGGCAGGCTAAACCTACAGGTATGACACAAGACGCATCCCAGTTCTTTCCTTCTTCATAGTTTAATAAAAAACAGAAACATGGGATAGCATGGTAGGGCCAACCAACCTACCCAAGTTGGCAAACCCATCCATTCCCTATGACATCCTGACCAATGCAATCTTTTCCAGGCAATGAGTGGCCAAATTCTCCTTTTACTCCTGTTTGGTAGGGAAATCACTATCAATCCCAGTGGCCTTCATCTACCTCTCAAAATCTGAATTGGTATACAAATTGACAACAAACTCTATGGATATCTAACACACCTATGGGATTAGGTCCATAGACTCAACCTACACTATTAGCACCTTATACATTACAGCAAAATCCCCAACCTCTTCTGCGGGCTCAATTTCCAGCTCAACCAAATCCAAATCCTAATAACATAATGGTCTAGTTGATGCAGATTATTGCAAGCTCGGATTACGAGGTTGAGCGAAAATAATGTAATGAACTCAGATTGGAGTTAGGTTGTATCGTCACCCATGAGTAAAATAGGGATCAAACTTCAATCAAAATTCAAACCGCACCTGTACATATACCACCACCTATAACTAATATTAAACTAAAACAAGGAGAAGAGATAGATTAGCATGAAGACCCTGAAAAACATACTGTCTCTTCTCGCCCATTCCCCGAAAGGTTAACGATACACAAACCTATTCTTTATCTATATTTCGATCTTGTAAGGGAACTAAAAAACCTTTGTATTAAAATCGCTCTCCTATAGGCCATTGAAGACATACCCATCTATGCTAAAACAATTAAAGAGCTATGTATAAAGAAGCTTGCGAAGAAAGCAAAAATCTCACCCACCATTCACATTGTAGGGACCTTATTTGATTTACTCTTGGGAGGGGAAACTCCAATAAAGTATGAAGATCCTAAAAATCCCATAGTGACAGTTCAGATATATGGCCTCTCTTTTACCATTACTTTGGTTGATCTAGGTGCAACCATTAATACTTTAACAACAAAAACCTTTCAAGCACTTCGTATTATAGCCTTGGAACTAATCACCACTGTATTAGAACTTGTTGATCATTTGGTGGTAAGGTCGGAAGGAACCTTATAGGATATCACAGTTTCTGTTGATTCGTGGGAATATCCAATAGGTTTTCTTGTCATAAACCCAAAGACTATATTAGATGGACTCCCTTTGATTCTAGGCCGAACTTGGCTTGTGACAGCTAATGCTTATATTTCTTGACGAGAAGGCATCATGACTATTACAAGGGGGGATGTTGTCAAAAATCTTGTGTTATATCCTCTTGCCATGCCAAGTCTACCCATTGTAAAAATATGTAAACAACCACCAGCATACCTAGAGGAAAGCATCCATTCAGCACTCAAAGTAGTAGAGGCACTAGAATTTAAAGATCAAACTGAAGACAACATTATCAATAACTTTATAAATTAGCTTGCTAATGTGAGCAATGTGAAATGTCACATGATGAACAAAATATTAGATAATGAAGCCATGGAGGATCCTCTGAAGGATACCAATGATCAACATATTTAGATGATTCTTGTTCATAACATCAAACTAGTGGAGATCAAACCCAGAAAAATTTTAAATATTAATGATGGTTTGGATAGTGATCAACAATGGAAGCTCATACAGGTCCTACAGAAATATAAAGGGGCTTTTGCATGGGATTATTCTGATATGAAAGGAATAGACCCAAAGCCATTTACAAACCACATCTATACAGAGAAGGATGCTTGACCCATTTGGCAACCTCAATGGAGATTTAATTCACATCTAAAGTATGTTGTGAAAGAAGAGATACATAAGTTGTTGAATGTAAACTTTATTTATCCTATCTTAGACAGTAAACAGGTCTCTCCATTGGTGGTCATCCCTAACAAAAATGGGAAGTGGTGTATATGTGTAGACTATAGGGAGTTGAACAAGGTGGCATAGAAGGATCATTCCTCCCTCCCATTCATCGATCAAGTCCTTGATATTTTGGCAGGGAGGCAATTCTCTTCCTTCTTATATGGTTGCAACAGCTACAATCATATTCAGATCACCCCTAAAGATCAAGAAAAAACAACCTTCACCTATCCCCGGGGCACATTCATGTACAAAGCATTACCATTTGGTTTGTGCAATGCCCGAGCTACATTCGAGAGGGCTATACTCAACACCTTTACTAATTTAATAAATGAAGGACTTGAGGTGTATATGTATGATTTTAATCGATATGGGGATGAATTTGACCAAGCATTGCAAAAATTAGAAAAAGTCTTAGAATGATGCATTTCTATCGGGTTATGTTTAAGCAATGTCAAGTGCCACATGATGATGACCAAGGGTGTAATCTTGGGAAACTATATCTCTGCAATAGGAATACAGGTAGAAACAACAAAAATTAAGGTAATTCTCTTACTACCTACCCCCTGCGCTCAGATAGAGGTATGTAGCTTCCTAGGATATGCAGGGAATTATCGTAGGTTTATCAAGAAATTTTCACAAATTGTTGTGCCTCTATATTCCTTGACTGGAAATGTTTATTTTAGTTGGTCTAACAAATGTGACACAACTTTTACAGGTTGAAAGAAACTAATGTCAATAGCACCCGTATTGTGTTGACCAAACTTGGAGTTGCCTTTTTACATATCCATGAACACATCAAATGTAGCTATAGGCACTATCCTTGTGCAAGAGGAGGACAAGAAATCTTATTCTATATGTTATATTAGCAAAAATCTCACTTCTATAGAACTTAATTATACAGTGACAGAAAAAGAAATTTTCATTGTTATCTATGCAATAAACAAATTCAGACACTATATAACTAGTGACTAAGTCTTTCTGTATGTTGATCACTCTGCCATTCCGTATCTATCTAATAAACCTACCACAAATGGTCGAGAAACACGATGGCTATTGCTTTTGCAGGAGTTTGTCATTACTATCAAGGATCATCCAAGGAAGGAAAATTTGATTGCTGACTTTCTATCATGAATTTTGAAGGTGAATGATCCAGTGGCAGTAGATGACCAATTTGCGAATGAACGTTTATTTTCCATGGTAGTCGAGACACCATGGTATGCAAATGTGGTAAATTATCTGGTAGTCGGGAAGATACCCAAGCATTTGCCAACAATAGAAAGGAAGTTGATCATTCAGCATGGTGCCCAATTCTCTGGGATATGTAGATATCTTTTTCACACAGGGGCCGACATGTGTATATGCAGATGCATTGACAAGGATGAGATTCATGACATACAGAAAGATTTCCATGACAAGTCCTGTAGAGGATATTTTTCAGATTGAAGGACAGAGCATAAGGTATTACAGATGAGCTATTATTGGCCCACTATTTTTAATGATTCTAAGAAATATGCCCAAGCTTGTGATAACTGTCAAAGGATGGGCAGGCCTAGCCAATCTCATGAAATGCCTCTGCAACCCTAGTTAGTCATAGATTGCTTCGAAAGTTGGGCTTTAGACTTCATTGGCCCATTCAATTCATCATCCAATCAGAATGCATACATACTGGTTGCCATGGATTATGTGATGAAATGGGTGGAAACAATAGATTTATCAAGAGCCATAGAGGAAGCTGTGATTAACTTCCTTTTTGGATTGTTTGTGCAGTATGGGTTACCACGAGAAGTGATCACATATTAGGGAGCACAATTCACAGGATGTAAGATTACTTCCACTCTCAGGAGTCATCATATTACACATAGGATCACTTCCCCATATCACCCATAGGTGAATGGGCAGGTCGAAAGCACCAATAAGGTCATTGAAGAAATTATGACCAAGATAGTCACAAAACACTGATGAGATTGTGTTGCTAGACTGCTAGAGGTCTTGTGGGTCTGTTGGATGACTTGGAGGAATACTACTAGATACTCTCCATACCAGCTCATGTTCAGAAAAGAACCTATTCTTCTAATCAAATTCAAAATAAATACTCTAAGGATGGCCCAACAAGTAGGACTAGATCTAACAGATGACGAGACCAAGCGACTCCAGTAGATTAATGAACTAGATGAGGCTCGACTGCTTGCTTTCCAATGGACTACAATTATTTAGCAACAAAGGGAAAAATGGCATGACAGCCTTATCAAGAAGAAAAAATTTAAAAAAGAGGATTGGGCACTTCTTTATGATTCCGTATTCTAAGATTTCCTGGGCAATTTGAAAACAAGATGGCTTTGACCTTATGAGATTCAAGAAGTGCACAACAATGGTACTCTTACCTTGGTTACCATTGACGGATCTAGCCATTCTTTTCAGGTGAACAGACATCGAGTATGCCTCTATCATAAACTGCTCACGAAGGAGTCTTTTTGAGAGCAGGTACGCGAGGACCCCTCCATGCAAATTTTAGCTGTGGGAAGTGATGACCCAACAAATTTTCTTTCAAAAGATTGAGATCTCACTAGAAATTGTAAATAATGTATATACTATTCTTGATTGGTTGTAATTAAGAGTAGAAATTACCACGTAAATATGAGAATTTTTATTGCTTTATGTGCTTGATAAGTGTTATTAAAATGATTGAAAAATTGTCATTCAATTGACTGAACAACACATTTTCATTTTTTTATTTTGTTGTTTAAATGATTGAATGATTTCTATTCAATCGATTGAACATCTCATTTTCATTTTGACTTTGCTATTCAAACGAATTGAATGATTGCTATTCAATGAATTGAATAACACATTTTTGTTTTTTGATTATGCTAATCAAACAATTGAATGATTGTCATTCAATTGATTGAACATCACATTTTCATTTTTCGATTTTGTTGTTCAAAAGATTGAGCGATTGTCATTCAATCGATTGAACAATACATTTTCGTTTCTGATTTTGCTATTCAAATGAATTGAATGATTATCATTCAATCAATTAAACAACACATTTTTGTTTTCTGATTCTGTCCTTCAATCAATTGAACAACACTTACATTTGTGATTTTTGCTCTTCAAATGATTGAACAATTGTCGTTCGATAGATTGAACAACACTTTTGTTTGCAATTTTTGTTGTTCAAATGATTGAATGCTTGTCGTTCAATTGACTGCACAACACTTTTGTTTACGATTTTTTCTATTCAAATGACTGAACAATTGTCCTTCAATCGATTGAATAGTTTTGCTTGAAATTTTTGTTGTTCAAATGATCGAACGATTTCCATTCAATCGATTGAAAAACACTTTGGTTTAAGATTTTTTGTTGTTCAAATGATTGAACGATTGTCGTTCAATCGATTGAACAATACTTTTGTTTGCGATTTTTGTTGTTCAAAGGATGGAATGATTGCCATTCAATCTATTGAACAACACTTTTGTTTGCGATTTTTGTTGTTCAAACGATTGAACAATTGATGTTCAATCGATTGAACAACACTTTTGTTTGTGATTTTTGTTGTTCAAACAATTGAACAATTGTTGTTCAAACGATTGAACAATTGTTGTTCAATCGATTGAGCAACACTTTTGTCTTTTTAATAGAATAAATTGTGAGTTTTTCTTAACGATCATGATTCCATCTCTTCTTTATTTCTCCTTTGTATTATGAATAAACATCATTTGAATGGATTTGTGCTTGATAGAAGAAAAAAAATAGTAATGACAATACCATTATGACTCATGAAACCTTTTGATGGTTATCTATGTTCCAAAGCTGATATGGTGTATCTTTATAATGATTGACTAAACATATCTTCTTTTGACACATCATAAAATGACTCATTTTTTCAAACCATGTTGGCTTATCTTTTACACTGCCAATTGGATAAATATTATTGACATGATGATATGGGGGTAAGAGCATAAATTTTCATTGGCATATTCTTACTTCTTACACCATCCCTGACTCTTAAGGAGCAAATGAGCCTCCATCTCTTTAATAAATAAAAATTCCACTTGAAAAAAGGACATAATGAGATGTGAAAAAGAATCAAACATTGTCTTAAGAAGGATAAGGGGTCCCACCAGAAGCCAACCTACCATGATCACAAAGACCTAACAAGTGGCATTTCAATTTGGCTACCAAACCAAGGTAATGACCCTCTAAATGCTTAAAACTGTCAGAAGGGCAACGGGTCTGATCACGAGGTAGCTTGATGACTTTGTTATATCCTGGTGAATGGCACTAGGTCATCTGGTCAACATACCACCATAGTGGCCTCTTTATGGCAAGAGAAAGAAGAACCATCTACATTCTAAAAGGAGGACTCTCGCTCATTTGTGGGGATAAAAGGCAACCTTTTCGAGGCTATGAATGCATGCTGCTCATAGTGGTTCTGCTTATGGTATTGAGGTATCATCTTACACTATCAAATTTTCTTTAAGATCTTATCACCTGTGGATTTGTTTCTAAAGGTAATTTTCCATTTGAACAACATTCTTACAAGCTGATCTACATGGTAAACTTATATTGTATATTCATTATATTCCAAATTGTTCAATCATTTTACGTTCTTCATTAATATATGCTGTCGATTATGCCTTTGTCATTAACACCACTTACAGTGAAAATATTTTGACATAATGTATTAAAATCTCTATTTGATTAATTTTCGGCCATTTCACATCCAATGATGTGTATTGCTTTAATTGATTTATTGGTTAACACACTACTTTTAGAATTGGTTGCCGACATTTATGTCTTGTTAATTCTTTCACTTACTTTTCACATGCAGAAAGGATGTGGACGCACTCTTCTCGTCAGAGGGGGAATGGCCTGCGTACGTACGGCATGTGTGAAAGTTAAGAACAATTGTGTGATAATCATTTGAATTAAATTTCGGGGAAGGACTGAATGATGATTATGAACGAGTAATAATAGCAATTATTTCTAATTGTGGTAAGGATGGAAACCATTATGGTTGGAATGTAGACTCATGATGTTGTGTTAAGTATGGTTGACGAGACCAATGCCTTAACTAAATATGATATTAATTCCAAAAATATCATCATTTCTCTGTTAATTATTGTCACGTTTTCTACTCTTGTTATAAATTGTGAAAGTGTAAAACAATTGCATATAAGCAAACCAGTTACAGGTACAGTAGCCATGGGAGGAAGAGATATCTGGAATGGACCACCCATACTTATGGTATCATATCAATCTTGTGCAATTCTTGAGCACACAGGATGGCTACAATATCTTAATAGGTTGCAGGATTTTGATGGGGAGTTGATGTTGGAATTTCTGCAGAATTTGCAGAATGGTAGCACAACAATCGAAGGTAGAAGTATAATAGTTTCTAAAGCAATCATAGCCGATGTCACTAGACTTCCTGCTGAAGGAACCAAATGGATAGAAAAACATGTCCTTCTGCACAATGTGATTAAAGTATTCCAGGATCTAGGAGATCAACTGGTGCAAGTAGGAAAAGGGATCCATCCTTCGGCGTTAAGGCATCCATGGCAAGATTTAGCCATCATCGTGCAATGATACATTATGTACGACAATCGACATGATGTGGTAAAGCCCCACCAGCTAAAACTTCTAGCCATTTTAAAAGAGAAAATTTCAATTAATTTTATGTTTTACTTTAATTCCCTATTACATGATGTCGCCTATCAAGTTAGGATAGCTAGGGACCCACACAAACTAATCAGTCATCACCGATTGATTAAATTAATTATTATGAATAGACTGGGAAAACTATAGTTAACTTGGGATAATGTTATAAGTCCTACTTTTGCTTCATCCCCAGAAAACACAGTAACAGAGCATCAAGGGCTAAGAACCCTAGGTTTGAGAAAGACACTAAAACGAAATAATTCCTCCGTGCCCCTGAACCCAACAAAAAGTAGGCACTCTATGCGAGTGAAATCCCAACGAAGAATCACAATTCAAGCAGATGAGGCTAGGCCATCCTACACACTACCTACAAGTCCGCAAAATTCCCCTTTGCAAGACTATGAGGAGGAAGTGGCCAGGGTATTGGAAAACATGGGAATATTTGGAGAAGGTAAAGAACAATCCGAGAATGTTGAAGAAAAAAATTGCACCCCCAACCAGTTTGCCCCTGCTGATAGCCCTAGTCGTGAGCAAAACTTGCAATGCACTGATTCCATGGAAGAATAGAGGGAACCAATTCCTTCTATGAGAAACCCCTTGAAGTGGAGGTACATGAAGAAGATGTAACTAAAGGAGGAAATTGGTTAGTAGACACCAATCCAGTGGACCCCACCCAACTAAATAAAACCCTATAGATGAAACCCTAGTAGATGAAAATAAACCAGGTAACACTATTTCTTTTAAGTCCCCTGAGGACGAGGCCTACTAGGAAGAAAACCTGGAGAATGACTATTTTTCAAGAGACACTATTGTATTGAGATCTCCTGAAAGAGAAATCAATGATAAGGTAGAGTTAGAAGGTGAAGCTCCCTTGGGAGGTATAGTTCTAGATGGAACCCTCCCTAATGCCGAAATTTTACCACCTGTATAGGAACTAGAGGATAATGCAGTTAACCCATCACTGGTTGGAAGTCCCAAGATAAAGAAGCCCTACAGTGATAGGCTCAAAAAAATACTTAAGAAGTATAGGAAACATAAGCGAATAACTGGGCACTAAGGCAGTGGTTAAAGGAGGGCATTAGAGCCAAGAATTTGAAAGTAGAAAAAGAGACCATGGGCACACAGACAGAACATTGTTCTGGAAGGAATTTTGAGACCCAAATTAAGGATATTTTGGTCTGTTTAAAGGAAACTCAGACAGAGTCGTGCCTTATAGAAGACATTGAAATGCAAACCGATGACCTCTATGTTTTCTCATGGGAGACCCAAATGGACCACCCTGCCATGGATATGGCTGTTCAAATAGACGTTGAAGAGGAGATTCCAATTGGTCATTGCATGATTTGAGAGGGAGTTGAAGTTGCTATTCAAACCTATCCCATGGAGACCCATGAAGAAGAAACCCAAACTGAAGAAACACCTACCTATATTCCCCTAATCAAGGAAGCATTTATTAGCAGAATGTAGAATGAATTATTGAAGGCACATTAGGAACTATCCCATTATAAGGAGGAGGTAGTTCCCTTGAAGATACATCAAGAATTAAAGAAAATGTTTGCAACACTAACCATAATTGAGGATAAAACCTTTGCTCAGCACAAGGCTGAATAGGAAATGGTTGAGAAAGCACGGGAGAAATTACAGAATGGTAAAGAACAGTTGGAAACTGTTTACTCTCTCTACTCAAACACCTTGTCATGTAGAGCCCCTACTACAAATTATGCCATATACCTCCTACAAAGGCTCCTCTTGCTGAAAATCAAAGATGCTAAGGTTGGTAAGCCTGTGGAAATTAAAAGCACCCCGTATTTTGTCAAATCCTTTATAGATTAGAATGAGTAGGTACAATGCCTCCTTTATGAGCTTTATATGCACAATTTATTTATGGAAGACGATAAGGAAAACAATCTTGGCCCGTTTATAGGGGATGTACAACTCCAGGAATTTCTCTCTTTCGCTACTAATCAACTCAAGTGGGCCAAGGCGCACAATACTTTTAGGAGGTGTGAAGAGGTAATTGGCCTATGGGTGAGAGGGGAACCAGCCAAACACCTGCAACTCTTGAGTAAACACAAGCAATTTATGAAATGATATGGTGTTATAGGCCAACAAGGGCCATTCCATACATATGTTATACAAGTTGGAAAGGAGTATTTGCAAGAGATTAAGTAGGAAGCCTTGTGTGCAACTAGACAAAGGTGGGAAACCTCTAGCATTATTGTTAGAAATTGATAACCATTTATATATTGGAACTTTAAAGCCGCCTCCTCTCATTTCTCTAAATATAGTAATATAATTTTGACTATGGGAGCTGAATGGATAGGATGTCAGTACAATCATATGGTATCGTCCATATAAGTATCACTGTGATTACAGCTTGAAGGATCAAGATGTTACCCAATGTTTTGCTATATTAAAGAAGAAAAATGGCTTCAAACATTATAAGGAGGAGCTATATTCTTCGTACTCCCTAACTCAACTACACATCAACTATTTAATTGAATGAGGACACGCAACAAGGTAAGTTGAGGAGTATGTTGGGTCAAGAAAGAGGTATATTTTCTCCTCAATAATTGCTTAATTTCGTATTTATCCTTACACAATTATCTCTGCTAATGAATTGAAATAAAGAAAATTAGAGTTAAAGTTGGATGAAAGCACTTGGTAACAAATTAGATAAAACTAGCACTGAAAACTAACCTTTTACTATCCTTATGTGTAGAAGACATGGATTGGTCAATAGTTGTTCATTTGATAGGGTAGCACCAGGCCTTAAAGGGGAAAGATAGTGTCTGAAGTATGCAAGGTAGCGAGAGACTAGGCAGACCAATATTATTTGGTGACATAATGTATTGTGAAATCCTCAAGATCCCCTGATCCTCTGGATTCACTTTTATCTAGTTTACTCTTTTACTATTATATATAAGGTCGAAAGAAAACAAAGTTCAATTCAGACTTATGTAATTTATAATTATTATTTTTGAGACATATCCTATTGTTATCTCAGTGATGCTATAATCTAGCTACTCATATTAATCAAAGACTGCATTTGGTCTTCACTTATATTCTGAGTATTCCTTAGCAGAGATTTTTGGTGACTCTCCCTTGAGTCAAAAGAAGTTCTACTACTTTCTTGTGTTATAATCTTTCCATTTGAATCTTCATTGATTGTTAATGTTCAACTAATATTATTTGCTTATTGTGAGGATTGACGATTCCAATTCATATTGTTGTTCTTTTCGATTCATACTTAGTCATGTAATGTATATGAATAATGCTTTGATTTGATTGGTTATATTAGTTTCAGAGTAGATTTTTGTTCCTTTTGTGTTATGATACCATAGATCTTAGAAATAGTAGCAATTAATTTCCATAATCCAGTGACAGAGAATAATTGTTGTTTAGAAGTGATTTATTGTATTTTCTTGATTTTCGTTCAATTAAGAATTTCCATTCAATCTAGATTATTGTTCAATTGAGAATTTTCGTTCAATCAATATTATCATTCAATTAGGATTTTTCGTTTAATTCTAATTTACGATAGATTAACATTGTTCTTCAGTTGTTACAGTTCTTTTTCTTGATTGAGCGAGTTAGTTTTAATTCTATTTGAGGATTTCCAAGCGTGATTCTTTGCATATGCATTCAGATTCATTTAATATTGAAATAAGTAGACGAAATTGCAGAGTTTGATAAGAGTTCTTTCAGAGGCATTTCTTCGTTAGTTATTTCTTTAAGGGTTGTGTGAATTAAGTTGGAGAGATAATTATTAGTGATTGCAACAATTTACCTTTAGCTAACCTTTGAATTCACTACATAGATCGTGCTGACACTCTTGAGATAAAAAGAATTACCTTGGGTTGACAATTAATGTAGGAATTAAGATTGCCTGTAAAAAGACATCTTAGTGCACCAACATCAATGATGATGTTTTTGATGAGGAATACTTGTGGTCATTCCTCAACCTTATGGTGAAAATATCAAAGCATGTGAAGAAAACGAACAAATAAATTATGTAGTTGATTCATAGTAGGGATGAAAGTCCTATGACTAAGGCTAGGACCAAGCAATTGAGAAAATAACTTAAGATGTACAAGGTAATAACGATATTTTGAAGTGATTTTTTTATGTCATAAATTCAATTATGAAAGTTTGTTTTTTCACTTTTACATTATCTAATCTAAAGATAATTTTCTTCCTTATGTAGGGTTAATTGGAGGCATTTGTTCCCACCTCATTCAACTAATCCTTATCCTGATGTTTGTACTAGTGGAATTTCTGAGAGCCAACATGAGTGTTCATTCATCACTAACACACTAAAAATCTCTGCGAGGAAGCTAATAATTTCTCCACCTTCAAGTCATCATACTCAGGGTCGTGACACTGCCCTCACACCATTGGTTGTGCCCATGAGCACATGATCCCTGAGCCAAACACATATCAAATATGTGGATCAGGTGGTCACATAGTTGGTGTTAATATTGATGGCAGTATGGGCTATGGGCTAATTTCTTAGAGTATCACGTGTTAAGAGCAAGGGAAAATTGCATGCACAGTTTTGGTGGATGGGAATGGACTTCTAATAAAAGCACCCAAATTTCTTTGTATTTTTTATGTTTTAACTATTTCATGTTGTATATCTAAACCATACATCATCTATATTATTATTATTAACCTATTGATTGTATCTTTTTTCATGTAGGTAAAAACTTGTGTTATAAAAAAAATGGATGACAAAGCGTTAAATGTTTTAGGCCCATCATACGTGAAAGGTGGAATTGTGAAAATTCCAACCCTAAAAAGAGATTATGGACTACCTTTAATATCTATTGAGGGTAGATACCTTCAATAAAATCGAGGTCACCGCCAGAGTTAGAAAAAAATAAAATATATATGAGACCAATATAGGGTTTACATGGGAGATAACCCTAGGTATGCGAACCTGCTGATGATTCCTAAGATGGAATGGAAGGGTCTCATCATGGATAGGGAGTGAAAGAAAATGAAAAAATAAGGGAAAATACCACTTGGTGAATTAAGGTATAAATTACATCTTGAATTCAATAGTCCTAATTTTCTTTAGTTTTGAATAAAATTGTCTATATAACATAATTCAAAAATGATTTGGTTACAAAGGTTTATGGGTGAATTGGGTAAGGAGCATGATAAGGGCACGTTATATAGTGATAGCCAATGTGCCATTCATCTTGCAAAGAACTCAACATTTCATTCCAGGACTAAACACATACAGCTCAAGTACCATTTCATACGATCAGTGTTGGAAGATGGACAGTTGAAGCTGAAAAAGATACACACTAGCCAGAATCCTAAAAATATGCTAACAAAACGTGTAACTAGGGAGAAAATGAGAACATGCTCAGTTTCAATTGGTCTTCAAGGATGACGATGAAGATAAGAAACAACTAGGTCCAAAAGAGGAGTCATTGTCCAGCAAATGAAGCAGTGATGGAGTCGTTACAATCATTCTCCAAGTGGGAGATTGTTGTGTGTGGAGCATGATTGTTAAGAGGCCTTTTTTTCAGCCGGATGTATACCCTAGGAAGTTTGTACACCCGTCCACGCGGGGGGTGCAGGGGGACTTTTGCCCCCTGCGGGGGTCTGGGGGGGCGATCCTCCCCGGCTGGGGGTTGGGGGGCCAATGGTCCCCCGGGCGGGGGCTCGGGGGCAGTGCCCCCAAGCTAAAAACATATGTAAATTTTCCTTGTAAAAGTATAGTAATTTCTAGTCAATCTGGGTCGTTCATTCGGCGGATGATCTGACAGTAGAACTTATGTTTAGTTTAGGGATTTTTTCCCTAGAAGGAAACCCCTCTCTTTGTATGAGGGCATTGTATTTGAGGCTGCGATATAGATGTGTATTATGTGTGTGAGCAAGAAATAGAGAGGTGAGATTTTGAGAGAAAACAAAGGATATTACGACGGATTTGTTGTAGGTTATGTCTCTTCATTTTGCTGGATAATAGAAAGGAAGGACTGGTTTTCCGGGGTGGATGTAGCCCAAACTAGGTGAACCACGTATATCTATGTCTCTCTTGTTTTATGCATTTTCTATGTTTATATTTCTACAATATTTTATGTGTTCCATTGCTCCATAATATACAATTTTCTAACACATCCATGTATCCAACATAATATGTACCAAGATTCTCATCGAAGTAAAAAGAAAACAATGAGCTTATAGTCATTTGTCAAACTTTGTTGATACCATAAATAGTAGTAATCCTCAACCATGTGAGAGCCAAGGACTATAGGAATCCTGTGCCATATGAAATTTATGCATATTTGAAGGCATGCTAACAACAACACAAAATAAATGAGCGACACTTATCAAATAATGAAGTATTGTACTCAAGCCTTGTTCTTCTCCTTGAAATTATGAAGATCACCATGTAAGAAATATAACATATGTACTTTATGCATCATCAAAAGAATCATGTGAATAATCCATAAATTGTATCTAAATAACAACTATGTGGCTCAGGCAATATAAGTATCATCTGATATTTCATTATAGGAAACCCATGACCACAACATAGCATTATGTATCATTTTAACATTCCAACAACATAAGAATCCTCACCATTCATAAGAATCATTATGTACCAAAGACTTCTAAATATAATGCCAACATTCCATTATTAGAAGCATAGCATATTCTCCTTGTGAACTTGTGCCAACAGTTCACTTTCAGATCTAATCATTGCATATATTAGTAAGAATCATCAAGGAAACATCATCAACTAGTTATACATTAAGTCATCAACAACTTATGAGGGTGAAAATCACTTCTAAATAACATCCACAGACTGTAGTCATCAACCATCAAAACAGAAAAGTCAATTCACAATTGTCTAAAGCATATCAGACCATTTTTCTGAGTCTCTCCCACTGCTTCTTCATCAAATCAACATATAAGTGACTGTGCAATTTCGAACTCACATATATGCTCGACTATACTTCATAAGATATGTGAATGGAAGGTAGAGTACTAAAATTTCACACTTTCATCTCCCTCTTAGTTTGTTCTAATTGTACCTAATCATAGAACATCAGTTCCATGAATACCATTACCATGATGGTCCTTCATCAGAGACTACATTTTACTCTTATCTCTAGTCATGTGATGAGAACATCTACTATCATCTTTGTCTTTGAAAGAGAAGAGATCAAGATGACACCTTATCTGGTCTTCTTTTTATTGATTCTTGGTGGATTCATCTTTTAATATTTTCTGATATAAATGCCCTTATTTTATTGCTTACCATATTGTCTACGATGATCCATAGACGTGTCCCTTCCTTATTTTGCTATATGCCCAAACGTTTTACAAGCATAACACCTTATATATTTCATATTCCTTCTATATCACTCAATGGCTTTGTGACCAAACATATTTCTAGAAAAACAATATCCCTTAATGTACCTGGAAGCTAGTGGTATTTTTGCGAGATGGTTATTAGCTTGAAACATTCTACTTTTGTACTTGGTTGCAACATGTCCAAAATTATGATAGATATAACATTCTACGTTATTCATTAGAAGGACGCATCAATTAAGACTTTCGTAAGTAGGAGTAAATTATTTTGTTTGAAGACTCCCTTCCCTTAGTTGTTCATGGGGTTGACTTCTTATTTCCTTGTTGAGCATTTCATATTTTTCATTAGAATTCCTTGCCTCAGTTTGTGAGCTAGATTCACCTTTAACAGTTCCATGATAACCAAGATCAGATTTGATGGCAAGAGAAATTTGACTACTAAGAATACTATCCAAAATCTTAGTATTATCTTGAAATCATAAAAGTTTATCTTTTTCTTCTAATTTACCTTTTAGGATATTTACCTCAACCTAATATCTCTCTTCCTTTTCAACATACTACTTCTTCATGATTTCTTCAACTTTTCTTCCTTCTTCCACTTGTTGTCTTAATTTGAGAATCTCATTTTCTTGCTCTTTAAATGCTTGATGTAGTTCTTTATTCTGCTTATTTGAATTTTCAAGATATTCTTCTAGAGATACAACCTCAAATTCAAGACCTTCACATTAACTAGTTCTTTCTTTAAGTTACTTGGTTGTTGTATCATTTTCATTCACTTCAATTCTCAATGATGTTACTCCGTCCTGCAAACTTTGACATTGATCTTCATTTTCTTTGTGTTGCTTCCTTATTTTGTTTCCTTCCTCCAACTGATGTTTTAACCTAATAACCTCTTCTTTGTAGGAACAATTCCTTTTTTCAAATAGATCTTGCTGATCTATAATTTTATATGTGAGCCTTTTAACTTCTTCCTCTATTAAATTTCTTTCACTTTCACCCATAAGAGAAAATTCAGTTGTTTCACTGTCCCATTCATTATCTTCAATATTGCATGAACAGAGAAAAGTATCACCATATGACCAAAAATTAGTACCTAATAATTGTTTTGCTTGTTCATCTTCAATTTGAGGTGATTCTGACTCTAAATAGTTTCTTGCACCTAATAGGTAATTGTCTCTCCTGCTGTCACTGTTCCTTTGAGATCTCTTCCTCTTTTGAGGTGCTTTCTTCTTTTTCTTCTTTCCCATTGTTACAACGAATCTCCTTCAAGGGATCAAGCTTTTTCCAAAGGACCTGCTCTAATACTAATTGTTGGGAAAAATACTAAGAGGGGGGAGGGGTGAATCAACATTTTCAAATCAATAACTTTTTACATTTCATATTCATATTTCTATAGACGACTTTACTGAAAGTAAGCTGTGAGTATACATGACTATTCTTAAGACTATTAGCATGTACCTAATGATCATATGATTCAGTTAATTCATCATCTATTTGTCTTTAGCCAGAGCATCAATAGTTTATTTGACATTATATAAAAAATAACCATGTCTTGTAATAACAAAATAAACCATCACACACAAGCAACACACATGAACACTAATTTTAAGGTGGAAACCTAATGTGAGAGAAGACCACCTGGTTTTTTGTCTTTGTGTTCTTTTTAATATGAAGAAAAAGTTGTTTACAATCTTGGACTGGCCCAAACTCATACCAATACCCAGGCACCCTCCTGTAGAAGGCTACAACCTTCTCTTGTTCACCAACTTCTACAAGAAGGGAGCTACAACCCCCTAGCCCTTTTACTAGATGATATGTTTACCAGTACATGTTGACCAACCTACAAAAGGCTACCACCTTCACTGGTATTAGAATGTATATGCTACTTCAATGAGGACAACCTATGTGTATACGCTACTTTATGTAACCCAAACAGCATATACCTCTAAAGAGAATGAATCATAAAAAATATGAACCAAAAACTGTACTAAACAATAAAATTATGAAAATATACTATCATATCACAAAGTTCTAAAAAGGTATCAACAGATATCACCCTTATTACTCAATCAATTAGTCAACCAGACTCATTCTCCTTATACAATTAGTCTCACTTTGGATCTAATGAATGCATGATTGACAAACATCAGTAAAACATGAGCACTCATCAGATAGATCACTCATTTCTAAACAACAAGCCCTTCCTCTACATATGCTACTTCGAAGTTTCTAACCTATGTGTATATGCGCCTTCACCATGGCGAACCTACATATAGATCTACAAATAATGACTTATAACTTCACAACTTTTCAAGACTTTAGATATACCTAGATCATAGAATTTAAATGATAAATCATATGTTATCACTTAGATCTAGCCTATCCATTATTAGATAATACAATGATAAGTCAATTCAATTCTCATCATATTTATCCATCATTACTTCATAATTATTCTAGATCTGTTAGCTCTCATCCATCATCATGTACACAGGTGCATACTTAGTTCATATCAAGCAAAACATCCATATCCCATTACATGGATACTTAATTTTGATCTAACTATTCATAACATTTTCATTACTTGCACATGCTTATCCATTTTATATTCTCCTCCTTATATACATAGTTTATTTGTCAATACCATGCACCGAAACAACACTTGACCTATGGTATTCTTATACGGGATCATGTAACTATTATTCCACTCAATATTGTGGCCTAAAACCATGGTATGCACCCTTGATATTCTTTAATCTTAATTTTCCATCCCATTCATGCTTTTCCTTTTATGAAACTACGTGTGTACGTATACACTCCTATTATTCTATGTAATCGCGTGTATACACTACTTGGATTAGGTTAAACAATGTATACAACTTAAAACATTCTCTTTCCTCAATTTCTTGATTCTGATATGCAATCCTTTGTCTCATAATCCAATTCTTCTATTCCATTACTTTGTTATCTCTTAATATACATGTCACAATCTGAATTTCCATCATATATTACTTCTCAACTGATTCCTCTGAATTGCCCTGCATTTTTTCGCATCTTCAAACACAACTGCCATGCATTGTTTCATATCATGTTTGTACCTTTATCAAGTAATCCATTCATCAAATAGGTTGTCATCAAGGACAACTCATCAAGTAGGTTTCTATAAAGGACAACACCTAATTCATAATACCAACAATTTATTGTGTCAAGCTTTCGATTCTGATTCGTAAACCTTTGACACATTATTTTGTTCCATCATTTTGTCACCTCTGACATCTTTGTTCATCATTCTCTCACCCTTGATATCTTCGTTCCATCATTCTAGCAGCTCTGATCTGGCATGTAGATTCATCTGGTTTCCATATACTTGTTCTGTTACAAGTGAGTTTCCATCAAGGACAACACATGCATCATAATGCCAACATTAACAAATGAGGCCCATGGGGATAATAGGGTTTTTTATATTAATCATATAGGTAATAATTATGTATTATAAATTATATACTTATGACATTTTTTACATATTCATTTATGATTTTATACTTATAATTTTATGGTTTCAATGGAAAAACATGCCATACTAGAGCATCCTCAACCATAAGAGGATCATGAGGTAGTCATTGCAGTGTTGTCAACTAGTACACCAAGAAAATAATTGCATTCAAAAGGTATTTTTTATTATTAAATTGCCACTTCAATGATATTCAATAACTGATAATATAAATTTAATACTTTTTGTAGGAAATGCTTCCCCATAAGATCCTTGACTTTGTGGGAGCATCGCAACTAGGGGTGCAATGCATGAGAGGAGAATTAGAATCATCATCAAAACAACCCTGATTAAAAGATCAACATGAAGATATGGATGAATAACTTAAGAATATTTTAGGTCATAATAAGGTGGAAAAAAGAAAATAGATGATGTATAGAGTTATAATGTATTGAATAAAACCAATCATTGTATAATATTTTTGATGTAGAAAAATAAATGTTGATGTATTAATATAATACTTTAATGAGTTATTGCATACTCTTATTTTGGACATATGACTTTGAACTAGATATTGAGTACTTTTTTGTATTTATGTCAGAAAAATACAGAAAATACTTGCTTAGAATTTTCCATTGGATTAATGTGAATAAATATGTTTCTTTATCAATTTTCTATTTTTTCTATTGTATATGCATGAATCTTAATGTGTTTCTATCAATTCTTTATAGAATATAAATTAGGTATTGGCAAATGGAAAATGATGTGGGGTGGGGCGGGAGGGGGGGGGGGAGGGGTGTGCATAAGAACCTCCACTCCATGTGGTTGGCCTTGTTCAATAGAGAATAATTTAGGATTTGGATAGTATTCAAGAAAACCTTACTCATTCCAATAGAAAAGCAACAAAGTCAATGTTGACTTTGTTGTAGCTCCATCAAGTTGAGGAACAATTGCTCCTATATTAGACTACTTCAATAAATTATTCTTGAAACCAAGAAGAGCTCATTCAATTATTCATTCACTCGAGTCTTTATAATTTTTATTTAGTCATAAAAATGTTTCTTAATTTATTTTATTATTTGTTTTATTCTTTAACTACCTTTAACACAATTTATGTGCATTGCAAGTATTCTTATTTCAAAATGTTGTGTCCACAATTGCAACACGGATAGAAAACAAGAAGACGAATTGCTACATATTATTTATCATTTTTGAATAACAAGACATGTGATTAAATGGGTGTTATTGAGATTAAACGGTAGATATGTGATTAAAAATATAATTTGAGAGTTGACGATGCAAATGGAGTACTCTAAGAACTTGTTTTGATCCAAAAATATTGTCTACCTTTAATTCAATTTATGTGAATGATACATATTTTTATTCTCAATTTATATGTTGTCCTCTTCTTTGAAAATAGGACATCTAGTCATTGTATATGTTGCATGTTGGTTGCTAAATTTTCCCACTTTTTACCCACCTTTTAACCCCTTTCCTACACTCATTTCATGTCCTTGTTGGGCGATTATGTATCTTAAACAAAAATGGTATACCGATTGTCATGTCTTTGTGAATTGTTAATCGATGAAGCATAGTCATAGGGGATTATTATCTAAAGCGACTTGCTAACTTAACTTTCCTTGTAGATTTGAAGGAATGTTGATCAAGACCATGATTCAATGTCTGATCACTATCGAGATGGCAATGCTATCATTGGATATTAGCTGCAACGGTGGTTCAACATATCGACCAGCACAAGTGTTATCTTTATATCCAATTATATCTCAAGAATCACTGTGCATTTGTAGGTGAACAACTCTCATAATTTGTTAGGTAAACTTGACTCGGCATAGAGTCAAAGGAGGTTAAACAGTGATGGTTTTAGGGCACATGGTACTGTGCACCCATGGTATTCTTCCCGTGGTATTATATGTAATGGAGCCTATAAAAGGCTGGAAGGACTTCATTGTAATGCAAGGGCCTAGAGGTGAGCGGTGAAGGCTCACTTGGCCGGATTGGCCAGGGTTTTGGCCAAGGATAATGAAATTTCATTATGATCGGGTTTTTCCCCAGATTTGGAGTTTTCCTAGATAAACATGTGCGTTCATGTGTTTATGGTTGTTGCTAGTTGTTATTTTTATATTTATTCCTCTTAGTAATTATTTATGTTATGTAGTAAATTTATTAACAATTGGTATCAGAGCCAAAGGTTGTGTATTGGCTTCAGAAAAATACTTTTGTTGCAAACGGTTATTTATCCTGGCAGACATAGAAAGGATTGATGCATAGTTTGTTCGCAAATCTAATCTAAATACAGCCAAAACAAGGTTCTACAAAGGTAGATAGATGAAGGCGAGGAAGCTGCAATATGTAATGACCATGAAAGAGTTGTTGCAGGGGAAGAGAATGGAGGTAGAGGATCAGGAGGAGGAGTTGTTGTTGTGGGATACTTCGGCGGGAATAGAGAGAGTTCAGTGCAGATCTATGTCTCGGTGAGGTCATAACCGAGAAAGGTCAAGTGGCATGGAAGAGAATGCTTACACCATGGATATAGATCAACCAAACAGGAAGCATCACATGTTATCACGCTCCAGATCCAGATCAAGGCCTTTTGGTGAAGTCACCCCAGGTGAGGGTTTCAAGGATTCATCTCAAAATTTAAAGGCAATTAAACTTAGCAAGAAGGTAGCAAAGAAACAAAAAAAAGATGCTCACAACTGAGAGAAGATGGGTTAGAATAGCAGCAACAATAAAAAAAAATTAATTAATGAAGTCAAAATTATTGCATGTAAATGGGCGTACTACTCTAATACTTGGTAAGGCACGTGTACCCCTCGATGATTACCGGTAAAGTCTGGGTTTGACCTAGGTGATAGGGGGATGCTCGGTTAACAATACTGTGGGTAAAAACTTTGAGGGGGCTAAGAGCTAGAGTGAGCGGGATTGTCTCACTTAGCAGGATTGGTCGGAGTTAGTCAAGGAACCCCAAGTTAAGTTTAAGGGGGGAATTGTTAGGTCAACTTCACTCAAGATAGAGTCAAAGGAGGTTAAACAATGATGGCTTTGGGGCACATGGTATTGTGCACCCATGGTATTCTGCCCGTGGTATTATATGTAATGGAGCCTATAAAAGGCTGGAAGGACTTCATTATAATGCAAGGGCCTCGAGGTGAGTGGTGAAGGCTCACTTGGCCGGATTGGCCAGGGTTTTTGCCAAGGACAATGAAATTTCATTATGATCGGGTTTTTCCCTAGATTTGGGGTTTTCCCAAATAAACATGTGTGTTCATGGGTTTATGGTTGCTGCTGGTTATTATTTTATAGCTATTCCTCTCAGTAATTATTTATGTTATGCAGTAAATTTCTTAACATAATCTTAGGCATTGTTATATGTTAAATGAAATGTATAAGTAGCGTTATGGGCCTAGGAAAGCCACCGCTAAGAGATGCACGAGAATTCTGAGTTGTAACAATAGACATATGTAATGTTATTTTGATTAATAAAATTTATGATCTTCTGAGGATTTTATAGTTCTTCATCTTGCAGCAACCCTAATCAGGCATTTGTGCTCACTCCCATTACAAGGAATTGTTGGATTAGTTGTGTACATATGTTTATTTTTGTCGTGTTGTGTCCTTGTTATGTAATGATTTCAGTCTTTTGTTGTGAGTATTAACTTATTGTTACTCTGATTAATGTTAAATTTATTACTTGTTGTTACACATTGTCATGTTATGATTCAATGTTCAATGCCAAGTAGGGAAATCATGGCCTACATATACCTTGCATGACAGCCTTGAAATAAACAGTTGAGCCCCGGGTTGAAAATTAATGTGAAATTTGGTGAATTGTATGATTCATAACTCAACCCCAAAATTTTCGTGCGATTGCCGGGGAGGCTATTGAAGGAATGGAAGTATGACCAATATTGACTATAGGACCACTCTCACATCCTAATGAGGGAATTGTTTCACCCTTATTTAGGTCATGAGCATTATATTTTCTTGTTTCTTTTATTAGGACCACTCTCGCATCCTAGGAAGGGAGTATGTTTCTCCATGTTTCAGGTCCCAAGCTTACATTTCATGGTTGGTTTATTTTCCTTCTTTTGATTTATTTTTAGGTGCCACTCTCTCATCATGGGGAGGGAATTTTTCACCGTGCTTTAGGTCCTGATATATCAATTTTCTTGAATCTTTTATTTTTGTTTTATGATTGCATGAATAGGGATACAAATAAATGGGGCAAAGGAAGAAAACCAAAAAGAAGATGGAAATATATAGGAAGAATTACCTCTGTCCAAGAAATATTTTCAAATGATGACTCGAGAACATCATCGCAAGCTTTTGTTAGGGTGAGATCTCATACAAGCTCTCGAGGGTAGTAAGTTTCACAACTAGAACCTCCCTAGTAATAGAAGCACAGTTCAAGGAAGAAGAATTAGCAAGCAGCGGATCATGGGAACTAAATATTGTTAGTTCACAAGAAGAATACTTGAGGGAATTCACTACATCATTTAATCGAGGAAGTTTTGTTAAACAAACTCAACCTTGCATTATAAAAAAACCAAAACCTGTTGAGATTCGAAGTGAATATTTGAAGATATTCATGGCTCCTACAACTTATTTGATCAAGTTCCAAATTTGACATATCAGGGGTGATGTGCCTATGAAGTCCATTCCTTTGTCAAAATTACCTAACTTTCATGGTCTTTCTTCTGAAGATCTAGACATGTTCCTAAGTGAATTCGACATTGTTTGTCAAGGGTATGACTATATATCTGATGCCCATAAATTGAAGATATTCATCACCACTTTGAAGGGAACAACTTTGAGATTGTTGATGGGTTTCGGGGGGGAAATCTATTACTACCTGGGATGATATGAAGGTGATTTTTCTCGAAAAGTACCAAGACTACTGCAAATCCCGATATGTTAAGGAAGAAATATTTAAGTTTATGTAGAAAGAGGATGAGAACATGCAGGACTTTGTGGAACGTTTCAAATACAGTTTGTAGATATCATGCCATAGTGATCTTGGAAAGGACATTTTAAAGATAATTTTTCTCCAGGCACTAAGGGAGAAATCTTTTGACATTTTGAACATAGTAGGAAAGGGACATATATCAAAGGAATATTTCAACACCATCTATCAATTTTCCATTAAGTGTTCATGTGGAGATGTGAGGGATGGGTAGGGGATATGAACCCTTAAGACATAAGTCAGTGGAGTAATGAAAGTAGAAATTAGAAACTTGTTGGACAACCTGAGGACCGATATCTTTAGCACACTATCCTCACAATTGGAGTTTTTACAGGTGAAATATAAGTAGATGGAGGTAGAGAAGCATATGTCCATTTCATTCCCTCAATGCAAGAAGAAGCACCTGTTGAAGGAATTTCCATTGAATACTATTGAGACATGTGTGATATGTAAACATAGTTATTCCACTAACACGTGCTCATATTTTCTTGGGCTGAAGCCAATTTCTTAAGGAGAAAATGAAGAGGTGGATCAATTGTACTTCATGGTGTCAAGGAAACCATGACCACGAAACATGAATCAAGGGATGCCTCAGGACCCCTCCCAGCATTTTAATAATGTGAATTTTGGGCCTTAGTATGTACCCTTTTCACCTTCACAGTCACAGCCTTGTCAATATCCAATGCCCTAGAAACCATGGTTCCCTTAGTCTAGTCTAACTCCTTCATGGGACCCGAATTGGCGTGGACCTCCTTCTCTGCCTCTAGGACATTTCTCCCAGCATATGCCACAACAACAATTACGACTACCCTATAATATCTCCATGAGTAATCCTCCTCTTCACCCACTAGTATTCATCACATATAAATTAAATAAGAATGTCAACCTGTTAGGAAACCATAGAGAAGAATGAATCCTTCTTTAAAGAACATAATGAAAGATGAAATACAAAAAATATTAGATGTGGGATTTCTTTACCCATTCTTGAATAGTCAATGGGTACCCACACTAGCCATTGTTCTGAAGAAGAATGGAAAGTGGTGGATTTGTGTTGATTACAGGGAATTAAATAAAGAAAGTAAAAAAGATTAGTCTCCCTTGCCTTTTATTAACCATGTCCTTGATACTTTAGCCAGAATGAAATTTTTCTCGTTTCTTGACGAATTTAGTGGGTACAACTAGATCCAATTAGCTCCTGAGGATTCATATAAAATTACCATCACATGCCTTAGGTAACCTTTTCATATCGAGTCCTCCCATTGGGATTTTGTAATGCACCCACTACCTTTCAACGAGCAATATTAGGAATTTTTCTAATCTAGTCAACAATATTGTTGAAATCTACATAGATGACTTCACCCTATATGGGGATTCATTTGAAGAAGGTCTAGAAAAACTAGAGAATGTAATTAAAGTATGTAAGAAAAAAAATGTTTCTCTTAGTTTAGTGAAATTCCATATGATGATGAGATAAGGAATAGTTCTATGACGCCTACTTTCAGTTGCAAGAATTCGAGTTGATCCTACAAAGGTAGAGGTAATATTAAATTTTCCTACACCTAAGACACGAACATAAGTTTGTAGTTTCATTAGTTATGTTGGTTATAATAAACATTTTATAGAAACATTTTCTAAGATAGAATTTCCACTTTTTCAATTGTTACCTAAGGATGCAAAGTTTGTGTGGATAGATGAAGACGAGGAAGCTGCAATATTTAACGACCATTAAAGAGTTGTTGCAGGCGAAGAGATCAGAGGTAGAGGATTAGGAGGAGGAGGAGCAGTTGTTGTTGTGGGATCCTTCAGCAGCAATAGAGAGATCTCAGAGCAGATATATGTCTCGGCGAGGTCGTAACCGAGAAAGGTCAAGTGGCATGGAAGAGAATGTTGATGCCATGGATATAGATCAACCAAGCAAGAAGCATCACATGTTATCACGCTCCAGATCCAGATCAAGGCCTCTTGGTGAAGTCACCCAGGTGAGGGTTTCAAGGATTCATCTCAGAATCCAAAGGCAATTAAACTTGGCAAGAAGGCAACAGAGAAACAAAACAAATATGCCCACAATTAAAAGATGATGCATCAAAATAAAAGCAACAATAAACAAAAAAAAATAAAAATTAATTAATGAAGTCAAAATTATTGCATGTAAATGGGATACTACTGTAAGACCTAGTAAGGCATGTGTACCCCTCGGTGATTACCGGTAAAGTCTAGATTAGACCTAGGTGATAGGGGGATGCCGAGTTAACAATACCCCGGGTAAAAACTCTGAGCGGGGTAAGAGCTATAGTGAGCGGGATTGTCTCACTTAGCAGGATAGGCTGGAGTTAGTCAAGCAACCCCAAGTCAAGTTTAAGGAGGCCATTGTTAGGTAAACTTGGCTTGGGATAGAGTCAAAGGAGGCTAAACAATGATGGTTTTGGGGAACATGGTATTGTGCACCCATGGTATTCTGCCCGTGGTATTATATGTAATGGAGCCTATAAAAGGCTAGAAGGACTTCATTATAATGCAAGGGCATCAAGGTGAGCAGTGAAAGCTCACTTGGCCAGACTGGCCAAGGTTTTGGCCAAGGATAATGAAAATTAGGGTGAATGGAAGATTGTAACACCTAATTTCAAGGGCTAAATTACCTTTTTTACCCTCTCCCTTAAAATAAGGTGGGCTATTTGAGGCGATTTGTAAAAATGTACTATGATACAAAATATTTGCCCACTAAAAATTTAAAACCCCTTAATTTGCCAAAGGGTGAACATTTTCCCCTAAACTTTTCCATGCATGATGCTATGATCCCTTGGCGATTATTTCTAAATTAGGAGTTGAACAAAAGACTACACCTTATGCACATACTCCTAGGCCATAAATAGAACAATATGTAAACCAAGAAGAGTGGCAGGATAACACGTTGCAAGAGGATGAGGAACAAATTGACATTCAAACATCTTCAAAAACCCCAGTTCCTAGAGAGAAAGAGATTCAAAGGTCAAGAGTAAGTTTATCTCCTTCAGTTTCAGAGATTCAAGCGACAAACTTCCAAGTGTTTAAGAGATGAAATAAAAATAATACTCAGGAGGAGCCTTTTCATGGAGCAAGTACATAGGTGTAGGAAAAATGGTGGTAACACATTCTTATATTTCTAATTTTCCATCGATTGAGGAGATTTCCACAAATTCTCCGCTATTATTTGTTTCCCAGGGTACATAACAACATAACATTTTCTTTAGGTATAAAGAGGTTAAAATAAAGAATGAAGAACTAAAGGCCACTACATATTCTAAATTCAAGTAACAGACTTCGACTACTGATTACAAAATTTTCTCTCCACTCAACACTAAGAAGGGACAATTTCAGCTAGCTTTCTTGGAACCTAAAGTTTTGGCCCGAAAAGATTATAAGACATCATTTTTTTTCTTTCCATACCAAACAAATTCATGATATTGATCAGTTTGACTTGCATAATCAAGATGGAGAAATGATATCTTCCACTTTGACCAGCTCAGACAATAACAATAGTCATACTATATGGGAAAATACTACATGCACTTAAGAAATGGTCACCTTGCCTAATGGGAAGACACTACAATGTAAAAATGGATCATGATAGTCTTAAATACTATTTAGAAAAAATATTATCTTCAGGAAAGCAAAAAAAATCGGTCACAGAGATGTTGGGTTATGACTTTGAAATCATATACAAAAAAGGGAAGAAAAATGTTGTTGCAGATGCACTTTCAAGAAACGATCAGGATGTGAAATCATTCCTTTGTGCCATCTCTATCATCTAAACATATTAGATAAACAAAGCAAGGGATGAATGGAAGAATGAAGAAGAAATGTGGAACTCATTCAAATGTTGTAGTAATATCCCCATACATCTGATACATTTAACTGAAATATGATTCATTATGGTACAAATATCACTTATAACTCTGTAAGAATTCCCAAATCAAACAAAAGGTTATTCTGGAATTGCACACCACTCCCTTAGGAGGGCACTCGAGAGTTTTAAAAATTTTCCATAGGGTTAAGAAGGATTTCTTCTCGGATGGCCTTAAATCTAATATTTAATGGTTTGTGGTAGAATGTTTGGTTGGCCAACAAAATAAATTTGAGACAATTAAGAGCTCGGTTCTGTTACAACCTTTATGCATTCTAGGTCAACATTTGGAGGAAGTTTCAATGCATTTTATCATAGGTTTACACAAGTTCAAAGGGAATAGTGTCATCATGGTGGTAGTTAACAAACTTACCTAGTATGCACACTTTTTTTCATTATATCATCCATTTAAATCCAAAAAACTTTCTACTGCATTTATGGAAACAATTCAAAAGCTACCTGGAAACCCAAAGATTATTGTAAGCAATAGAGAACCCATTTTTAGTGGAAAATTTTGGACATAATTGTTTTCTTGTCTTGGTAATCAGTTAGCTCATAGCTCATATTATCATCCTCATTATGATGGGAAAACTAAAATAGTGAACAAATGTTTGGAACGATACCTTCACAGCTTTGTATCTGATAAACAAAAACAGTGGGTGAAATTGTTTCCTCTGACAGAATGGTGGTATAACACTTTCTTCCATACTGCAACAAAAATGACCCCATTTATGGCACTTTATGGATATCACCACCATCCATCACATTATATTTAAGAGAAAATTTTAAGGTTCAAGCAATGGAAGATCACATCAAGCATCAACAACAAGTTCTATAACTCTTAAAGGATAACCTAACTTTGGTATGAAATAGAATGTAACAACAGGCAGACAAACATCGCAGTGAAAGAAGTTTTAATGTAGTTGATTGGGTATTCCTACGGATACAACCATATAAACAAATGCCCCTCAACCAAGCTAAGAATGATAATAAATTATCACCAAAGTATTATGGTGCATACAAGGTGTTGCAGAAGCTTGGTACTAGGACATACAAATTGGAGCTTCTTCCAGCTTCCCGAGTCCAACCAGTTTTCAACATTTCATGCTTAAAGAAGGTTATTGGTGACAAGCTCCCAGTTCAAACAATATTGCTAGAACTTGACAAAGAAGGAAAAAGAATATTGGAACCTGAATCAGTCACATAGACAAGAACTCGATAGCTACGAATCGATCAATTTCAGAGTATCTCGTAAAGTGGAAGAACTTACCCACTGACGATTCCACATGGGAGGATGATAATTTTATACAGAAGTATCCAAAATTACTCAAGATTTGAGGACAACACTTTTTTGTAGGAGAGGGGCATGTTAGGTCCATATAAAACTAGTGATTCCCCCATTAATATTGTCATTGTAGCCCTTACTATTATTGTTCTGCCCCTATTGTCCCCATATTATTATTATTATGCCCCATAGAAGCCCACTATTGTTATTATTGTGTCATTATATTATTATTGTTATGTCAACTTTTATTATATTGTGACCCCTTAGACTCCTATATATAGAAAGGATGTTTTGTCATTTGTATCACCCAAGAATAGTTCATTTGTGTAATGTAAAGGAGGTTTCACCCTCAAAGAGGCTGGTTTTGAAGTCATTGATCTATCTTTTCTATCTTTTGTGAGCTTATTTCTTATCATTCCAGTTCTATTTTTGTAAGAAATACAAATTAGTTTGGAAAACATATTTTGTAATAAAAATTGATGTAAATATAGGTATTTTGATTAGAAACTTTATAAATACATTGTGATTTGAAGTAAGAAGGGTTAAACCCTTTTGATAAGCTCTTGAGCATGATTGTAACTCTCTAAACATTTCCAAAATTAATAGAAGAATTTTGAACTCATTTTGAAGCAGCTTGTGTTCTACTGTAAATTTTTATAAGTTTCTTGTTATGTTTCCACTTTTATTTACTTCTCGACATGTTTAAAGCTAATAGGAAATATGGGAAGATAAGATTGAATATCAATCTTCTGAAATCCCCTGCAAAGTTATAATCAATTACAGAGATTAATTAACTAAAGCTATTTGTTTTACTTAATTCCTCTACATCATTTAATTATTGCTTCGTATTATCTTTTAATATGCTCTATTTTGTTATAAAGGGATTTTACAGGAAGCATCTGTATATGACTAATTAAATACTATATCAGAATGTTGAAGGAATCATATATATTATCTTAAAATTCTACCCTACATAAACAATTTAAAGCCTAATTCTGTTAAAGGTGAAGAATCAACCCTTTTATTATAAAATAAATAATTAGGATTTACATTTGTTTCACAGTTTAATGAATTGGTCATCCAAACACAGATTAAAACAAAAATTTAGATGCTTTGACACAGTCCATTAGCCCAGAACTTTCTACAAACGACAACATAAGAAACAATCCATATTTGGAGTAGCTCGACCTCAAGGAGAGTAGAATTGATTAATTTAGATGCTTAGGAGAAGTTAGTATAGAGGATGAAGTAATAGAAACAATTAACAACAAGATCAATTCATAACTAATGATTGGTATTTTTAGTAGCAGCAACGCCATGAGAAATTTTAATAGGTATCAATTTATTTTTAATTGGTACAAAAGATGCATTGGAAAAATATATTTAGCCACCAATCATAAGGTGTCAAAAAGTGGAGGAACTCAAAGCACAATAAATATATTTTTAGGGGAAGCATATCACATATGTCCTCTTTGTAGAATAGCATCAGTTATTGGTTCTTGAAGAGAGTTCTACATAATAGAATGCACATCAACAATTGGACCCTCGGTCATTGATAGTTGATGATTTGATGAAGAAGAAGAATAAACTTGTAATCCCTTTTCTATTGATGTCAAATGGGGAGATATTGTTTTTGGGGAGAAAGTTGTGATGGCCCAAGAAAAGTAAAGAAATCCATTGGTGGCTCATGCAAGAGATGTGTGGAAGCATCATGAGGATTGACCATAAATGTGGAGAAGTGAAGAGGTATTTCCATCAATGCTAAAGGGGGAGGTTGTTGGAGAGTTGTCATTGTCTATCTGGCTAGTGGCAGTAACTGCGTTTCCCTTGATGTCAACATTCATGCTGGGAAACCAAGTCGGGTAGTTGGAATTTCCTAATAGTTAGCAAGTGTGTTGGTATTGATGTTAATGAGATTAGAATGGTTGATGTAGTGCTCTATAGAGAATCATCACAGTAGAAGGCCTATTGGAGAAGCCACAAAATGATGACTATGTTGGTTGGGAGTTCCATTCTTTAGAAGATATTCTAGCTCGAGAGATAAATTCGTATACTCTATGAGATAACATACTTGGCTAGTTCTTAGAAAGAGCTTTCTAACGGTATGTGGAAGTCCATAAATGGATCTCAGGATAAAAAATTAGTGATAGTCGAAGTAAGGATCTTGAAGTCCTTAGGAGCAAGCTGAATTTTAGAACCAGGGAGGCAGGCCAAATTCTGGGACCTTAGAAACAGGGCATCACCATCAATTTCAGAACCTTTGGACCTCAGGATTTCAAAACATCAGAATATCAAATATTTAGTCAATCAAAAGACATCCAAATATTGTATCCCCAAATTTTGGAATCTCAGCACTTCGGAGGGTCAAAGTCTCAGTTAATCGAAAGCATCCCGAATGCTAGACCCTGAATTTCATAACCTCGTAACTTATTATTATTGAATTCTTTTAAAATCACTTAGGTTTGTGGGGAGCATGGATTTACAAAGGAAGTCACTCACAAAATCAAATAATTGGGGACCCTTTCTCTCCCCTCAGACAAGACACATGGCGGTAGTTGATTGACCCTCAAGAGCTGATGGTGGCATATGACATCAACATAATATGGTTGTATAGAGGATATGTGGCAATCAGATTCAATATTATTGAGTTCTAGCCTAATGGGGAAAATCTTGGTGAAACGTTTCACCAATAAGGAGACACCAAGTGGAGTTAATTACATGAGCATGATGTCACCCTGAAAGTATATCAAAGATTTTGTAACTCCTCTGTAATTGCATTTTTGAATTAGTTCTGATATAAGGAGCTCCAATGTTGTTGGCATTTGGTCATGAAGCACAAATAACCAAGGGCATAGAGAAAGGCTTAGCACCTAAGTGTTATGGAGACACCATGTGGGAAGAATATTTCGGAGATTGGATTGTTCATAACTCCTCTCTAATTGAAATTTAATAAAGATTCAATACATCGAGATTCTGATCTTGTTGGGGTTTGGTCATTGAGCACAAAGAACCAAGGGCATATTGTAAGGCTTAGCACCTAAGTTCTATGGCTATGCCATGTTGAGAGTATATTTTAGAGGTCAAAGTTCTTGTAACTCCTCTTTAACTGAAATTTGAGAATGCTCTGATATAGGGGGTTTCCATGTTATTGGCACTTGGTCGTGGAGCCCAAAGAGCCAAGGGAGTAGAGAAAGAACACAAAGAGATAGGCCCATAGTAGGATCCTGAAGGGATTAGCACCTAAGTATTATGGTGCTGATGAGAATGCCCGGTCCTATGGTGGAAAAAAAATAAGAGGCAATAAAAAAGGGGCTAATGGAAAATATCAAAATCTCACGATTTCATAATATCTACCTTAATAATGTAATGAAATGTGGGGCTCTAAAATTGTAGCAAAGAAGAGTATGAAGGATGAATGAGTCGAAAACTAGGTAAATGTGCATAGTAAGGTTTGTGTCATAGGAGTAATGGTGACCGTAGAGGTCATTGAGTCAAGGAAGTAAGAACCCCGATTGCAAAGGATGAGATAACGAAGTCTATCATGAGATGATACAAGCCATCATTGATCTTTCTTGCATGCGACAAGGAATTAAATTACTAACAGAGCCTCATGTACTGGAGCCTCTAGTAGACTGATCAGTTGTCTGCAGAAAGAGGGAGTCGATTCTTCCTACTAGTGGGTGCTAGAAAAGCATCAAAGGGAATTGATTCTTCCTGTGAGTGGTGGATCACAAATATATTGATGTAATAGAGTAGGTGCTGTAATTTTTACATCAATAACAACAAGCTTTGGTTGTTTTTTCCTAGAAGAGTTTCCATGTTAAACCTCCGAGTCTGATTTGTTTTTGGCTCGTGATGTGTATGCTTGTACTGGTTGACATGGTTGTTTTTATAGTTTGTTAATGGCTTCTCTCATATAATCACTTCCAACTTTGAATGAGTAAAGATAAATTGGCATAAAATTTTAATTAGCCTTAATATGTATTCACCCCATATCCCAATATTATCATTGTTTCCAACAACATTCATAACTTTTATAGGGAGATACGAGACAAGAATAGTTACAAAAGTGTATGGAGTTTACAGTTCTCTGAACTATACAACTTCTTGAGCATGTGACTAGCTGAGATATCCTAATTATTACATAACAAAATTGATTCTTTTCTTGAAAATAAAAAATTAACAAAATTACAGAAATAACATGAATGTGTCATGATTTACTAAAAAAAAACTCTTCATCACCAACTTGCTTGATCTCTTGAAGTGGACATGGGCTCCATTATTTTGGTTCATGGGGGGTTGGTGAATTGACCATGCCTTTTCCATTTTATTCCTTCCATGACTACCCATAAATTTAGCTATCATTTTCTTCCTCTAACTGCTTGAATTAACCCTTTTTTGAGTTTTTCCTTCTTGTAGATGCTTCCTTCCACGAATGGGAATCAAAATAATTGTAAATTCATGACAGAGAGGCTTTAGTGTAGTAGAGCAAATACAAAGAAAACAGTCACAAAATGGATCCACATGCTCTTTTATCTTTGTATATAATTTAATTAAAAATAGTTGTGGCCTTCCAATTGTTAGGATGGCCTATGTAACTTTAAAAAAAATAAAACGTTTCCAATCACACCCACTTTCCATGAGGGCCCACAATTTCATCTCTTAATATATATAGGGAACAAAAAAAAAAATCGTCATCATCACTCAACAATCCGTAGTCCCTTAGTCCCCTGATCATTTTGAGATGTAATTAGAAATAACTATGGGATTCCAAGGTTATGGGATTTTGGGATTTCTCCAATACGATTCCCTGTTCCTCCAAAACCTAGTGCTATATTGAAATTAAATTTAAAATATACTACAGGGTTCTGGGTTTTCGACCTCCTGGGTCAAATCTTTGTCATCGTATTCTATTAAAAACCAATCTTGGGTAATGAAAAAACATTATTTCTACTAATGGATCCTTGGTGCTCGACGCTTTTGGGAATTATCGTTTTATAAATGTTACAGGGTTCTGGGGTTTTGACCTGGTATTAGAACGTCTATCTCTCAACATTGTCTAGTGCTAGTTTTGTTTGCCACCTTTCTCTATTGACACAATTCTTCCAAAAACATAATTAGGAAAGTGTTAGGCTTTATTGGCTCAGTCCCAACTTTTATACTTTGACTCCTTTTGACTCTCTTCTCTCTTTGGATCTCTCCTCCAAGGTTTAAATCACAAAGTAGTTGTCCATTATACTCTTCTCCAAGCATGCTTCCACTGTAATGTGATCTCGTCTTCACTTGTCTTTGTTCTGACCTTTGTCTATGTCTTTAATTATTCTACAATATCCCTTCATCTACAATCCTCCTCTCACCACTAAATATATATACAGAGCCTTCTCTCATGGTCCTTATTTATTTAATGGATCACTAATCCTTTTTTATCAACAATCAATTCTTATCTTCCTTGAGCTCCTGAATATGCCATTTTTTTCAATTTAGGTCTCTTGTGGAGATGAAGGCATAGGTTCCTCATGATATTAGTTTCTCCTAATGATATAGGGTGATTGGTTGTTGTGGATGATGAGCCTCAGTATTGCAAGAAGAATCTTGTAACTACCAAGACTATCAAATTTTAATTATCAACCTGGTGTTTGTACAAGCTTAAGAGGCATCAGAACTATATGTGCAACATACAATGTGTCATTCTTTTTTTGTCATGAGAAAAAGTAAATGATTCCTGTTTGTAGGAATGAAAGACTGAATTTAAAAATTCTTGTAAAGTAACATGAAATCATCTATCTACTTATTAACACACTTTGCTTGCAAAAGAACCATTTTGACCCTATTTGTCACGTGTGATGTTTTAATTAATCTAAGCATGAAATATGATCTAGAGAGTACTAATTATTGCGTCATGTTTAAATATAAAAGAACTCATTTTTTTAATCTTTTTTCTTTATAAATGCAAATGCTAACCGTTCCTTGATCTTTGGCAGGGGAGATAGGTGCGAAGGAAGAGGGTTAAAATGGTCCTGATGGCATGGAGGTCAAGTAGAGGCCTAATCCCAACTCCAATGATGATTTTTCTTAATTCAAGCTCAAAACAAGCCGCTACAGGATTTCTTACGGGATGTACTAGTTCTTTTATAGCATCCCCTATTTTATTGCAAGATGTTACAAATTTTCTATACGAAATTATAATTCATTGAATGACCAAGCAAAAAAAATCCACATTGGATGGGACATATTTTTTTATTTACTAATATGTGTTAGGTATCCATTCCAAGTGGAATCACTCAAAATGACCTGTGTTAACCTATGCTAAAAAATAACAGAAAATTACTAGTTTAGAAATTTGAAATTTGAGAACTAGTGAGCTAGTAAATCCATCAAATGCCTAAAATTATAAAGTTAAAGTGAAATGGAGTAAATTTTGTTATTAAATAGAACATGTTTTTGATCTAATACAGGTGGAATCAACTTGTTTGATGCTCGTTAGAATGCTCTAAAAAATATCATAAATTTACTGCTAGTTGCCACAAAGGAGTTCTAGAAATCTAAATTTGGGAATAAGAAGACTAACCCAAGTAGCTCAATGATTACTATGACCTTCGAAATATTTTCCATGGATGAAATGATGTTTTCGATCCTACAAAATAAATTACGTCAACCATTTAACCCAATCCTACAATACGAAATCATTAATACTAAATGCAGAAATAGAAAGAAATAAAAACAAGAGATGCATGTGAATAAGAAGTGAAAAGAAGGAAAGAAAATGATAAAAATGGGATATGAGGCTCTTGGGATGGCCAAGCCCAAGGAAAATCAGATATCTATGGAGGAGAACAAGATTTAGAGGCTGAACATGACACCAATATTCATTACTTTCATCAATATAATTACATTCCTGCAATAAAATACAATGTAGCTACAAAAATACAAGTTCTGTCCACAAGAACAATTATGATAATACCCCCTAGAGGAAAATTAGACTTGGTACTTACAAAAAATGATTAGGAATCATTCCCCATGAATGGAGGAAGATTTCCCCACCAAAATCCCTTGATTAGTGGATCTGGTCCCAATACTAGGAATCTGCATTAAATGGCAAAGAACACATTCCTAGATTCTCTCAATCATTGGAGTTCCATAATATGCACCATAATTCCATAATATCTTGTTTATTTATTATTTAATAGTGATCCTCTTGTAGTAGGGATAAAGTACCTAAATTCTCTCCTCCTCCAAATCTTCATAATCTGCCAATATTCTCATAATATTCCACAAAAATAAATAATATTAGGCACAAATACGCAATTATTCATATACCTTCCTAATGAATATATTAAAGTTAAAAATACATTATATAATTCAAAAATAGAGGTTTACTGTGTTGAAGGATTGTCAAAGGCCAAAATTTATGTTTAATTTAAAGGCATGGGCCTTAATTTGTGTCTAATTTAGAGGCCCATCATACCCCCCTTCTGAAAGTGTTGCTCATCCTCTAAGCAACTTAGCAACCTAATTCTGCCTCATTCATGGCCCTCGTAGCCTCTCTCTTGTGCATTAAGAATCTTGGCTGTAAGTTATGCAAGGACATGCCCAAAAACATATTTTTGCAAAGACAAATCCTTGTTTATTTACACCATTAGTTTGACTTCTTCCACTTCTTGAATATTTATTAGTTTGGCAAGGTCTTCCACATCCTTATCAAGCTTATGCTACCTTGTTCCACCATTTGGACACCACTAAAACCTTCAAAATGTCTTTAGATGAGAACTAGGATATCCTATAGTAATTCTTGTCAAAACAACAGGAAACCCTGTTAAAACTATAGCAAACCCTTTTTGAGCGTAAATGATAGTCTGAGCCTAGGACAAGCCCTCAACTTGACTCCCATGCCTTTCTCTCATTTCTAAAACATCTTTTAGGCCTTAGAAAAAAGATTTAAAGAGATTAGAGACCTCTTGGAAAGTCTCTTTCGATCACTGTATTTTGATTTCTGTTTTGATGGTGGATGAGTCATTTCTTTTTGTTGCCTTATTCTTCTCTCTTGTGGCCTAGATGGCTACCTAATGGCCTTGGAGTTCTCTATTTTTATTAGGTCTTTCGTAGGCACTGTAATTTTGGGTTTTAGCACAATTTTTCTTTCTTCATTCTTGTGGCAGCATTCTGCCTTCCTGTAGTAGTCATTCCTTGCTCCTTCAGAGTCTTCTAATTGTATGGGAGTGATGAGAGATGATGTATGTTTGTGAAAATGGAGAGGATGTTCTGATTGCTTTTTCAAGAAATTTTTAGGATGGGATAGGGATTCTTCTTGAAATTATTAAATAGGATGGATGAATGATGGATAGATAGTGAATATCAAGTGGATGGAGGGCTTGGAGTGATGTGGTGACCTGGCCTTTGCAATAAATTCTTATTTTCATTGTTGTCCTTATTCATTGAAATCATCACCCTTCATTATTTAACTTTTTATCATTCCATGAGTGAAGGAGTGAGATGTAGTTAAACAGTTGAAGGTGGCCGGGATTTTTGACCCATCCTTAGCTTATTAAACCTCATCTCTCATGCAATGACATAAAATTTCTAACTATAATATGCTCAAGAGAATAGGTCAAGAATATTGCATACATGTACCTACCTGATGGTTGTTGGGGAGACATGCATGTTGCTGCTGGGTTGATTTGTTGTTCTTCTCATGACTTAGGTACATCTTCTTGACTGCCTTTTTCTTTTTTGTTGATATTATTTTGCTAATGGGTTGTCTTTTTGTTGATGTGCAGGTGATGATATCCTCTCTTATTGTTCAACTCTCAAGGATTTTCATTGTGCCTGTAGTTATGATTCTCCCCTTTCAATCATGGTACTAAAGCTTAGGCTTGGAGATTGTTGTTACTTCCAAATAGGCTACTATAGCTGCCCTTTTTTTTTCTGAATGTTTGTGTCCTTTCTCTGTTGGAGGGCAAATAGGTATTGGAATGAGTGGAAGGTGTGGCCATAGAGTGACATTGTGATGATGGGTGTTGGTGGAGATGTGGTGAAGTCAATGTCCATTTTCCTATCCCAAAATAGGTTTGCAGCATAATTTTTCCATCAAACTTCCTTTCCTGTAGATTTTCAGAACTTCCTGTACTACTACAGGAAACTCCTATAGTAATTCAAGACAACGTCTTGCAAAAGACTTGTTTTATCCATATCTCCCAAAAGGTAGAATGGATTGACTTGATACTTTCTGAGTACGTTTCCATCATCATTATGCACCTGCCCATAAAAAAAAATATTGGTCATTGGATGCACGTATCTCGAGAAAAACTAAAAATCGCTGAAGGTGATAGAGGCTAATTTCTCAGAAACTGTGCACTGGAATTTTCTGAAATTTCTTGGGCATGTTACCATCATCCATATGCATCTCCCATGAAACATATTGTTAAATGGATGCATCGTTTCCATGTTATGGAAAAATTAAATTTCTTCTCTATGTATTTTTGTTTCATGTAGTAAAACAGAGCCTTCCTGTAGTTTTTTGGACAACAAGCAAACTGAATGGGAAAAGCTTGAGAATGATGGGTGTATGGTGGAATTAGATGAGGGTGATGGATTTGCATGGCCTTGGCCTTGTTGGAGCATTTTAGAAAAGGACGAGAAAGTCAAAATTTGACATATTTTGACTAGGTTTGACCTATTTTTTTCTTTCTTTGGTGGAAAATTGTTTTTGTATCCTTCTAGATGTTGGAGAGCACCTACATTCATCAAAGAGATACATGGAGAAAGGTTTTTTTTTTGTCCTTTCTTTTTTTTCTCTAGGCCTACTAGTCGCCTCAAGGAGGTTTTCAACTAGTAGGTCTGCCTAGGCACGTCAAAGGAAGTTTTCACCTAGGATCTTTTCTTTTTTCCCCTTTTTTTTTCCCAACCCATTGACTTCCTTATGGAAGTTTCCAATTAATGAGCCAATATAAAGACCACAAAGGAGGATTTCTCTTGAGATTTTTATTTTTTTCTCTTATTTTTCATGTTTTTTTTCTACCCTACCCTACTCTATAAACAAAATCACTTTCAAGTATAAGCATACTTCCAATGGAACCATCTGCACATCAAGAAGATGGAAAAACTAAGGTGTAGGCTTGAAATGTATACTCTGACATGTACCTAAATTTGTTTGAGTGATCACTTTGAAAGGATCAAGTATATTTGAAGAAGAGAGTGATGCTCCATCTTGTTGATTTTCTGGAACGAAACCTCAATATAACTTTGATGTCCTTGGTTTTATTTCTTATTTGGATCATTGTTCATGTCTTCTTCTACCATGACCTTCGAATCTTCCTCTTTTTGTTGATTGTTCCCTTGAATACATGGAGAAGTTGAAGGTAGCCATGAGGGAGCTTTCTAAACCTCTGACTTTGATGTCTTCTGTTCATCAAGTGCAGCCCATGATTCTGTGGTCTTCATTTGAATCTTCTTCTTCTGGATGTGGTCCTTCAATTATATAAATATAATCTCTTTTTTGCAATACTCTTCCTGAGCTATGGTGAATACCATTGATCTCAGGAGTAGATGTTTGGAAGTGTTGTACCTCAACATTGTAAGTGAGCTGAGCTACTTCAATTTGTGTGTTTGGAAATGGTGGTACATGTCGTTGAGTGGGAGTGGATATTTGAGATGGATGTGGTTGGGGTTGTGGTTATGGTGGAGATGAATGGTAGGGATAACATGTAGTTGGGTATGGAGGATATTGAGGAAAATATTGAGGATATTGTGGATGGCTCCCATAAGTTCCTTGTCAACCTTGTTACCAAGATTGGTTTTAGGGTTTAGATGACCAATGTTGCCAAGGAAAGGGTGCATTCCAATTATTTGAGGTGGATATGCATAACCTTGAAATTGTGAATTAGGCTCTTGCATCATACTAGGTTGAATAGGTTGCCATGGTCCTCATGCAACAACATAACATAGCTGCATTGGAAATTGACTTGCTCCATTGTCCTCATGGTGAACTTCCTTCAACCTTGTCAATGAGGAGCAACATTTAACATCATGTGATTCTATATGGAGAACATGAATATCATCTGCTTCCTTTTGCTCATTTTGTATTCTTAACATTTCTACTTGTTCACTTAGATTGCTAAGAATTTATGTTTTAAAGTTATCAAGCAAATTTCCAAGTTTATCTTGACTTACCGATCTTGATGTTGATTTACCTACTCTTGCCTTTCCTATTGATATTTGTTTGCATGTTTCACAAATTTATTCAAATGATAATTGGTATACATCACCTCTACTCATTATATCAATGAGATTAATCCATTCACCCCTAATTGTTCTAAGTAAGAGGGTTTTTAGTGTGTCAAATCCTAAATGATGTAGTTTTTCCCTCTTAACATTATACAAGAACCTTTATATTAGATCCTATAGACTCTCATATTCTTTTCAATTCATTCTAAAGATTTCTTCTTTAAGATCATGATCTTTATATTTTCCTTGAAATATATTTTGCATATCATTACATGGTCTTATTGAATTAGTCCCTAAAATCATGCACCATTTAAGAGCTCTATCCTTCAATGTTGCCAGAAACAATCTCAATCTTTGAGTTTTTAATAAGTAAACATAAGATCTACAAAAACTTCAAATTCAAAGAGAAAGGTTTCCAGATCCTCTGAACTTAGAGCATGAAAATTTGGAAAAAAATATGGAGGGATGTTCTTCACGTGCACACTACCATCAATATCTTGAATGGGAAATCTGGGAGGATCTTCCTCATTGTCATCAACTCCATCCATTTCTTCTACATTCTTTACCATATTCTTCTTCTACATACAAAAGTGAATAGTGATGTGGTTCGTACTGCACCATGTGATCAAATGGTGGGTGTGGGTTGGTGTTGGAGATTATTTTTGTTTTTATGATTGAATGAAAACACTAATGCAATGCTATTTTATATTTTTGAAATGAAATATGCCTAATGCAAGAAGTAAAAAGAATTGAATCAACAAGGGAAGAAAACAATGCATACTTTCACACCACCCCAACAACGACACGAAAAAGTGATGAGCCTCGGTATTGCAACAAGAATGCTACAACTCCCAAGGCTACCGACTTTTAATTATCAACCCGGTGTTCGTAAAAACTTAATAGGTATCAGAAACATATGTGTAGCATACAATGTGTGCTTCCTCTGCTTTCATGAGAGAAAATAAATGTTGCCTATTTGCATGAATGAAAGACTCAATTTAAAAAGGCTTGTAAAGTAACATGAAATCCTCTATCTAATTATTAACACACTTTCCTTGAAAAAGAACCCTATTTTAACACTATTTGTCACATGTGATGTTTTAACTAATCTAAGCATGAAATATGATCTAGAGAGTACTAACTGTTGTGTGCATGTGTAAATATAAAAGAACTCATTTTTTTAATCTTTTTTCTTTATAAATGCAAATGCTAATCTTTCCTCGATCTTTGGCAGGAGAGACAGGTGTGGAGGAAGAGGGTTAAAATGGTCTTTATCGCATGGAGGTCAAGTAGAGGCCTAATCCCACCTTTAATGATGAGTTTTCTCAATTCTAGTGTTATCACCAAAAAATTGATCATCTAGCCTAATTTACTAGATGGATCGAAGTACACGATGTAAAGCCTATTTTACCATGGTAAAATTTCTTTCATTGTGAGAATAGCTGATAAACCACCTTAATTAAGTAATTTATAGTTAAATCCTTGAAGAATAATGAAATAAATCACTATTTTTTTTATTTTCTTCTAGGAATAATTAATTAAACCATTGTTTTATTATTATTCCTTGTTAAATTTGATGCAATCGTGAAAAATAAATAGATAAATCATTATTTTTCTTATTTTTCTCTAAGAATAACTATTTAATCATTAATTAATTACTATTGTTTGTTACGTTTGACTAAATCCCTTAGGAATAACTAAATAAATTATTATTTGTTTATTATTTCTTAACTAATTCATTGAGATAATAAATAAATTGTTTATTTATTTATTATCTCTAAATAAAAGTTTAAATACAATTTCCCTCCTAAACAAATATAATAAAATATTCCAAGTGGTAATTCCAAGAATGGGATAAACAATATTTTATTATTGCTCATTACTCGAGGATAACTGAATATTTTCTTATAAATAGGAGGGTTTTCCATTAATTATTCACTTTTGTTTATTTTCATTGTCGCACTCACTATTCTAATTCTGATCATTTTCATTGTCACACACCATATTTTTGTTGGGTTTATGAATTCTAGAGGAGAGAGAATCTACAAAATGTGAAGATGTTTTAGGATAGCCAAGAACCCATCCCATAGAGGGGGACTGGTAACATATATTTGTTCCCTTCATATAATATAATAATTCTTTACATATCTCTTTTCCATTGGATGTTTAGGGGTTATTACTCTTTATTCCATTGCTTAACTATGATTGTGGCATAGGTCAAAATTTTGGTAGCTTTTATTTATATCAATAGTTGCATATCTACAATGTTTAGTAGTGATTTCTATTGTTGAGATCGTTTTTCATCCACGATCTTAAGTGGGTTCTTTTCATACATCATTGAGAAGAAAATACTACAAGAAATTGGCAACTCCTCTAGGTTTTATACTTCAAATCTAGAAACCAAGGTGACCTTTCATTTTTAGATTAGGGTTTCCTCTTTTTTCTCTTCTATTAATGTTTTCTAATGTTTTAACCCTAGATATAATAAATTTCTAACTTCCGTAAGATTTCTAGTCGTTTCCGTAGGCGACAGGAACTAGCCGCGGAAAAGGTGCCACTCTTTTTCTGAAATTTGTAGACCAAAAGTATCAGAGAGCAAATCGTAATTTTCAGCCAAAAAGGCGCAATCTGGGCACCATAACACAACTTTCCGCCCAAAAAGTGTGATTTCATCAAAAAACAGGTTAGAACGTGCAATTTCTAGGTTTTATGGTTTTTCTCATATCTATTGTTGGGTTTTGCTGAGAGTTTTCTATTGGGTACCTGACCTCTATCTCATCTTTCTCAAGCCTTCATCCATTCTGTTCTACTTGTCGAATTCGAATTTAGCCTCCCTTAGGGCTTCTAGTACACTTTCGCCTTTTTAGGAGGAGTTTAGCTGAGTGAGAATTCTAAGCTTCTGTAGCACTTTCATGCACATTTTCCAGATCTGTAACGTTTTGTTTTAGATTTGATAAGATAGGTTGCTACCATCCATATTTTCACATTTAAAATTGTTTGGTCATTCCCTTAGGGTCCCATCAACTACCCTAGGTTTTTCACCCACCTCCCTATCTTTTTGCAACGATTTTCCCCTCTGCGTTTTTGTTATTGTTGCACCACTTTCCAGTGGCTTAAAGTCACTTGATCCTAGTCACACTGACATTCACATCTCTTGATTGTTTTAGTGTATCTTCCATCGGTTTAGCCACCTAGCAGTAAAGTGTTTGCAAACCCAGTTTGGGTGGGGTTTAGTTAATTTTTTTGCTATTTTTTTTTTTTTATCTATTTCAATTTATTTATAGCAAGATTTTTTCTTTTTTACAAACACGATATGGGCTTAATCAAGTAATACACTTTCACGCACAAGCACACCTTAAGTGAAGGGAAGTTGGTTTAGGCCACCAAGCCAAGGCTTAACATAATAAATTTATTGCACTGCTGGTGAGCTCCAGTATTGTAGCAATGATGCTGCAAATCCTGGGATCCCTACTACTCTTTTATCAACCTGGTAGTTCATAACAAACTTGGAAGCGACGGTGCTATATGCACAAGTACTAGCTCTTACTGTAGAGTGTCACTTGATCAGCTGGCATAAGTTCGCTAGGAGCTTAAGCCAACTTCTATGAGTTCTTAGAAGAATTTTTTAACTATGATGGATGGAAGCTAACTCAAAAGAGGCTAGTCTACTTGCAAAAGGAAGATGAAAGATGAAAGGAAATGCAAACCCTAGAAAACCCTAGTTTTACCACTAACCCTACTTATGCAAGAAAAGAGATGAAAGTTGTTGAAATGGATGGCATTGACTCCTAAAAAGGTAAGATGCACGTGGTTAAGCTACTTCTAAAGGAAAATATGGGAGAATCATCTTTTTGTATTTTTGATGAATTTTGTGCAGAATTATTATGCATGTGTTTTAACTATTTTTTACCATGCAGAGGTTTATTGGTGAAAGGAAATGGAGTGGGCATTTGCAGGAGGTTGGGAAGGTGAGAAGAGAACCTAAGGGGTCCCTAGCACTCTTCTAGATAATTCCATAGTGATTAGATCTCGAAAAACAACTCACGTGAACTTCTACAGGAAATCTACAGGGGATTTACAAGAAATTCTACAAGAAGTTCTACAGGAACAGGCCGAAAGTGGTTTTGTGGAAATGAAGGATGGATAAGGATGTTAAGGGGTCTAGGATCAGGTAGATGAAGCTCAGGAGTGAAGAAAATGGTTGGAGTTGTTCAAAGTTGAAGGAAGCGATTTTGCACAAAAACGTAGAAATTAGGGCTGTTTGGGAAAGTGTGGCAAATGAATGAAGAAAACCTTGAGAAAGAGACTGGAACAGGTGGTATGATGGAGGAAGGATAGGCTGGAGTGTCTTACAGATGCTCTGGATGCTTCTATTCAAAACTGATCCAGCAAAGACTAAAAAACAGAGATTTACCTATTTTGACCTAATTCAGACCTAGAAAACCAGAAACATGATGAACATAAATTTATAGATAGGAAATCATGCAAGAAAGATATGGAAACTGAGAAAGAACAGATCTAAACATAAAATAACAATTGATATCAACTTTTCCAACTTAAAATCTAACACTAGCAATTGCATTGGAATGCAAAAACAGTGTTTTTGTGGCAGCAAATATGCCTTGGTCTCAGTTCATGGTCCCAAGGAGGGAGAAATGAGATTGAGGACTACTTGATAGTATTTTTATGGATATTTTCCTGTTACCAAACTGTCAAATCAAACTGAAGCATGAACAACTATCTTAATCATCAAAAACAACCTAAGTAACAAATCAAGATTTCAACCTAAATAACAGAAATTATTCTATGAATGCAAGAAAAACACATAAAAGTACACAAAGCAGGTATTGGGAACTTGGGTTGGGCCCAACCCCAAGAGCTACAGCCTCCTAAGAAAGCTCAAAGCTGGTGCAAAGTAGGATTCATCTTCATTAATAAAAAAATAATCATTACATCACAAAAACTATCTGCAAGAAGAACTCGAAAATGTGCTGATACAGGGCTACACTAAAGTGCGAAAATAAATTGTTCATTGGCTAACCTACTAAGGCTTGAAGCCTTCCTACTTATGAAAATGAGGACTCCCAACAGTCCTCCTTAACATTAGGAGATTGGCTGCCAAAAACTGCAGTTAATCAGCCACTTCACTAGACCTACTCGGCTGCCCCTTCAAATCATCTTTGGTGGGACATTGAACTCCAAGCTGATGGTGGAGAACTCGAGGAAGGGGTCATTCAGTGAAGGAGACACCCCTCTTATAAATCCTCAGCCTTGTTTCTTCATATTTGGCTACCAATCTGCTCATGAATGCCTAATCTTGATCCAAAAATGTCCAAAAATTTGCAATAAACACGTATTAGACTTTGTGGTCAAGTGACTATTCCCATTCACTGAATTAACATAAATATATTCAAAAGCATGCATAAAAATATGGAGAATGGTGGATTAAATGAGAATAATAGGCAAAATGAGCCCATATAGTTACCCATTTCTGGGGCTCATGAACTGCATCAGAGGCAGACGATATATTGTTGATTTCCCTTCACCATTTCCATGTTTCATGTGTCTTTCCATCATTGTGCCACCAAGGTGTGAGTCGTAGAGACTATTAGGCCTTCAATCTTAGATATTGTTTGGGTGTATTACATGTCCTCGTCGGGTTAGAGTTCATAGCCCTTCGAGTCCCCATATAGACTCTTCTCTTGATTCCTCATCTGATTTCAAACCTCCTTCACCACATATCATCTCCATGTCTAGACCCAGAGCTGGTGCAGGACCCCGATTTGGTTGTGGCTCTTGTAATATACCGGTGTTCACATCAGGTGAAATAGTGTCAAGAACTGCTCTGGCAACCCCCATGCTCCCTTTTATGGCTAGCTTAAGTCTACCGGATCTTAACCAGTTGATCAATGACCCCATACACCGTGATGTTGGTTGGCCCTCTATGTTGACTAAGATTCCCTCAGACATCCCAAAGTTTGAGGGCATTGATAGAGAGGATCCTACCAACCATGTCTGATCCTTCTATATGTGGTCTTTGTCTAACTCCATAACCAATGACACCATTCCTCTTCGGCTTTTCCAATGCACGCTCACTACAGATGCTGCAAAATTGTATGTAAACTAGCCCACCACCTCTCATTCCATTTTCACAGCACTTGCTAAAGTGTTCTTGTCCTATTTCTAGTTACATCTTTGGTATGACACTGGTATTGAGATTTTGACCACATTTTGTCAATCCTCTGCTACTCACCTTTCTGACCATGTTCAAGAGTGGTGTCGAAGGAGGAGCACATGTCATGCCCCACCTTTTGAAGACCATTCTTACCAATATTGGTTTCTCAAGAACCTTTTATCCCCCATCGGGAAAGATGTCGCATCCCATTTTCCTTAGACCAAGGAAGAAGCTCTCCAGACTGCTTTGAGATATGATCTTATCTATGCTCAATCATGTTATATCAATACCTTTATTCCATACCTCCCTCATCCTAGCAATGCTAACGCAATAAGGCCATCTAATGCCACCGACAATATCGTTCGATCCATTTCACACTCTTCGTCATATTCTCGGCAAAGTTATGGCTACCCACAGGGTGCACCAGTTCCTCCAACATTTATGCCTCTCCTACTAGCAACATGTTTCCATGCCGCCAGCCCATCTACCAAATTGTTGCTCCTTTTTATACACAGCCTGGAATTCCAGCCCCTCAAGAATTAGTGGTGCAGCTTCCCATGCATCCTCAGCCGCAACAACCACCACCCCCTCAGGGTCAGATATTTGTGCAGCAGAGTGATACCAATCCCCAAAATTTGAAGAAAAGTAATAAGGGTAAGGGTAGCAAGGGTAACCAAGGTAACGAGCCTAGCGAACTCCATAAGAACATGGCCACTGTACACATGATTGTCCCCTTTTACCACAAATAGGACAACTATGGGAAGCTCAAGCAGCTTCTCGAGGTCAGCAATTGTGTCAAAATCCTATGCATCCTCAACTACCCGTGCTCAAAAATCCTTTCCCTCAGCAAGGAATTGTTGCTGCTCAACCCCAAACAGGTCAAGCATCCCACCTCCCCCATTATTTTGGTCCCAATGACTACCATATCCTCATGATGATTCTAACAAGATCAATATCTTTGATCAACAGCTAGCCTCTCAGCATTATGTTGTTACAATCTCTACTGAGTCACCCGTATCCACCCACCTAGGACATCCTCCATTTGTGGTTGCCTCTCCTATGTTCCCACAAGGAACCATTCCTCCAGGTCTTAGCCATCCAAGAGTTGTTCCACCGGGACATTTCCTTGCAGGATATATACCTTTCTTATTTCCCCCTTTAGGAGTATTTTTTGTCCCTGTCATGGCTTCGCTGGTCCTTCCTAATGTGACTTTGGGGATCCCAGAATGGTACAATGATCCCCTATTAAGCACTCCATATATTCAGCTATGACCATATCAAGCTTTGACCCCGGTTCAACTCGTCCCTATGACCCCTATCACTGCTCCATTTCCACTACAACCTCAATAGGAACCCACTCATGTTGTGACAAAATCCAGAGAAGGGGCCAAATCCAAGATGAACAAACCTAAGGAAAAGGCTACCCAACCTTCTCGAGCCCCTAAAGCCCCAAAGCTATCATATCCATGCACTTCATGTGAGGTCGTTGGGGATACCACTAATAATTGTCCTGAACTTCCTGGACTCAAGCCCTTGGTTCATGAAGCGTTCCTTGAGTCTAATATTCTAAAATTCCATATTGACATACCGGTCCGAGCTAAGAAACTGAAAATTCTTCCCACAAAACACCCTTGTGCCCTTAGTGATCATCATGGTCATTATTCCCATTGTTTCCCTCATCTTGACGTGTTTTGCGATTGCCTTGGGGTGATTTAATAATACGAGGACACTCGTAGTAGAACTGCTACTCCGCTACTTGTGGATTCTGGTACCACTAGTCAACCAGAATAGGGAAGTTCTTGCCCCTCTATTGTGATCCCTCCCCTAATGTCGAGATGATGGAAAACACATGGCCCATTCTTTACGTGTTGTCATCCTTGATTTCCTCCCCGCAAAAGCTGCCTAAGGTTGTTGTGCACATTTCTAGTGAACCTTTTTCGACAGAATCCAAGGTCTCAAGTTTAGTAGACCATCCGTCTACCCGCCCATCATATACCACTCAAGACGATGTGTATGTGAACCTTATTCCTCAGGTTGATGCCCCAGGTATTGTTGTCGCATCATGTAGTTAGTCTTCTTCTCATCCACCCATCTCCTAGCCTGATGAGGACACCATGGAGGCTATGTCTACCCATGATTACCCTTACACTTGAGTAAGAGGGAGTTTCTTCACGAGGATTTCGAAGGCCAACTCCTTCCTAATTCTCCCAATCCACTCTACCTCTAGAAATTTTTCTCACAATACATCCCTTTGATTTGTGTGTCTCTATTTCTACCATAAAACTAGGTATATTGCATCATCTCATCTTTTATCTATTACACCTTTCACATGGATCCATCATCCACACCATATAACAACCATGCCGATGGTGCAAGTCGCTTTTCTCAGAATCTTGCTTGGGCAGCCTGGGCCATTTTTACTCCCTTGCATACATTATTCCTTTCAAATGGCGTGTGTATTTGATCTATCACCAATAATTAGGCTGAATATGATGCAATGATAAGTTTATTAATCGATTCCCTTGCTCATCGCATCCTCCATTGTCATGCTCATTTAGATTCCTTGATACTTGTCATACAATTTAATGGTGTGGATCATGTGCACAACCAAGTCCTATTTGGAAAATATCTATGAGTGAAGCTATTGGCATGTGAATTTGAAACAATTACTTTCATTCATGTGCCTAGAGCCCAAAATCACTATTTAGATATCATTGCAAACAACATTCTAGATTGGCATTTATGACATGTATACCATAGAAGATAACCAAACAAACAATGAACCATCATCATCATGTAAAATGCATAATCATATTATGTATCATATAAGTGTTTGGAGCCCTTACCTCTAAATACATCCAATACGCCCATAGCATACTGGGGGGCACATAGGCCCCTACATCTCCTTAGGAGGATTTTGTATTAAGTTGAGCCGAGATGCTTGAATCCCTTTTTTCGGGCACTCAGAACACAATGGCACTCCACAAAATCCTCTTGCTAAGGCACATCATTCCCACCTTTTAATGCCATATCAGTATCCCATGCTTATGGGCATGATGCTTTTCCCCTGGCCATATTCTCAATTAAGTCTCGTCCTAGATCCCACCAAATCTAGGTATGGTCGATTATCCTCCAATTCCTTGGATATGTCCTATCGGCCTCCTGAATGAGCCATATGCACATCGCATATTGTAGAAGTTTGATACCATATCTTCAAATATTCTACTCTATGTCCACATAGTCCCCATGTTTGACTTTGTGGGTGAGGATGATTCTAGACCTCCTCTAGTAGTTCATTCTCATTTTCCTCTTCCCTTAATTCTCCACTAGGAACCATCGTTCCAAGAAGCATTAAGGCCATATTTAGACAAGTAAGGCCACTTGCCTGAAAGTCGGCAATCATGATTCCAATGGATGTTTTGTTTGCTTTCATAGCTTCATTTGATGAACCATCAACATCGTTGGAAACCTCTCACAGAGCTCCATAATGGGTCTTCCTCAGTTTTTGATGATTTTAATCTTCACGAGCAAGCCTTTTTTCCAAGAAAGGTGACTTTTTTGCCTCTACAAATCGAATTTCATCATAAAGCGACACTTGTACTTTGAGGTCCACCTCCTCTTAATAATTTTCATACCATATATCGATTGTCGTCATGAGTAACCATCCTTTACTCATGTTTCATGGTCCCCATCGGGCCTAGTCTATGTGCTAGCGTCATCAAGTCACCCTTGTTAAGAGCATCTATGATGAATCACCCTTGCATCCTTGGAGTATATTTCATGTTGCATCATCTCATGTCAGAATATTCCCTCCATATTTTCATACCATTCATCCTATGTCGCCCATTTTTGCCTCTAGTCATACTGTTTCCATCCCCTCTGGAATTGAGTCAGTTGCTGCCATGTCAACCATGCAATTTATGCGCTAACAAGGGAAGCCGTCTATTTGTCTCTCAATACCATTTTCCCATTATCCCTGGTATTATTCCATCAATCACATTAGTATTTCCCCTCATGATTTAGTTTGGGATCCTCATTGCCTTATCTATCGCGAACCCTATTCTATCGACATCAACTCATTTATTCTAGAAGAACGACCTAGAGGGCGGTGTATCTTAGTTCCAACTTCCATTCTTGTTCGGTACCTTGGATGGATTAGAGGGTCCCATTATTTCCTTTTGACTTGGTCATTTCATTTTCATGATCCATAGAATTGATGGTCTAGTGATGCAGTAGATTGTACCGGTGGTTCTCAGGTGTGCGTGAGATTTTTCAAACCTCATGAGGGGGTGGCCCTTCAAGTATTCCCCACATGACCGGATGCATACCTACTATGTTACAGCCTCACATGTAGTTCCAAACAGTTGATGGGTTCAATTCCTACTGATCGCATTGTTCAAAGCATGCACATCTCCTCCAAATGATCCATTCAATTTTGCAGATCCCTCCCTTGTTCAGCAGGGCTTCATTGGTTGTTCTACCCTCCCTCCCACCAATTTTTTAAGGGAAGGGAATTTGTATCTCATGTACTTAGATATTATTGTATTCAGTCCTGGATCATGTTTTTACCAAGTGTATTATGTATATGGTAAACATTATATTATTTTTTGGCTCTGTTATGTCAGTATGTCATGTACAATTCAGCATGTACTTTATTGTTGAGTTTCATATTTCTCGATGAGCCATTATTGTTGTACTAAGTTATCTCGGTGGGTATGGGTATGTCGCCCCTACCTCATTGAGGTTCAGTACCACAAAAAAAGGATACTTGCATTAGTCTCATCCCCTCTGTCACTATCCTCTCTTCGCTTCAGCTTCATTTGTCTCTCTCTCTCTCTCTCTCCTTGACTCCCCTATGTTTTCTAGTGATTGTGTCTTTACAATGTACTTTGGTCATATGTTTTGCTTCTCACACTCATATGTTGGGGGGAAATCTGTTATCACCAAAAAATTGATCATCTAGACTAATCTACTAGATAGATTGAAGTGAACCATTGTTGGCCAGATAAATTGATCTTGTGGACAAGGTCGATCTCCCTAGTATCAGAAGATAGTCTAGCAACAAATAGACAAATAAATCTATCTTTCTCTAGGCATATACGATTTACAAATAAAAACTATAGAGGTGTTAAGACCCTACCTTAGATACAGCGCTTGTTTGCAGTAGCCATCCTTCAATCGTTCGAAAGAGCTTCCTTTAAGAACCTGAAATCACAAACAAGCAAACATCAAATAGCACCTGCATGGTCAATATCATAAATCATGTCTATTATGGTGATCAAGGAATCGATAAAATAAACCATAAATCAACAGCTTATTGAGAAAAACAAACTTATTTAAACTAACTTTGAAGTAGAAGAACCTTACAACCTTTTCAGCCTTGATGTTGAAAAAGCTCTTCTCGGGGTCCGAAACAAGAATTTCCTTTACATTGACAAGCCTTGCACTACTCCAAATGAGATCTTAGATGTATGTAATCTCTCCTCATAAAGAATCAACTAAGAAAACTAAGTTCCAGCAACATTTCACCTAAAAAATATTTAGCTTTCAACCTCTTCAGTAACCAGCCTAATTCTTCATTTTATAGTGCAGAGGAGGGGGTTACAGGTCCACCTATGAAGGGATAGAATCCTCCTTCAAAGGGATAAGCTCCTCACATCGAGGGGTTAGCTCCTTAAGGTATGGGATGCATGAACCTTAAGAGATCAAACTTTCCACCTCAAGACTCCTTCCAGAAGCTTCTAGAAATGACTGGAAGTGAGTTTTTAAGAATATACTTGTGCCTTTTTAAATTTTATAGGGGTTCACACCCACAACACAGAGACAGAACATTCAAGTGCATAGGGGAAATGACCATTAGGTGTGGGACCACAGGTAATGCAAAGCGTGGAACCAGAGTTTTAGAGAATTTTAAGGGCTTTCTCTTATTTTCAAGGCTTCATATGAGGAACTAAGGCTTAAGACTTGCAAAAGAGGAAAGTATGAGTGATAATGGACTCACACATATTGTGGAATGTTAGGGTAACAATTTGTAGTGCAATAGATTTCCCCCTAAAGTGTGAAGTCTATACTAGATGAAGATAGAGTTTTTCATCTATGAAGAGTGAAGTACTTTATCATTTCAAGGATCATCCTATGGACACCCTAGTCGGAACTCGTGAAAACATTCAATTAAAAATATATATATGTAAACATATCATCGCTAAGGTAGGCATTCCCATAACTCAGATCAAAACTAACTAGAAAAACTGACTAAATTGTTCTGATACAGGAATGATTTTGTAGTACATCAAGAGTATAGACATGTGTAGACATATTATGGGCACATCCATCTGTTTATGAATAGTCCACTATATAATGAATAAACAAATTCCTTGCAGCCTGGATGGTAGAAACTCGATCCAGGGTCTTGATTTCTGCTCTCAAAATACTCAGTACAATCCATGAAATGTGAATAAATGAGCTGATGTCAAACATGTCATAGAATATTTTAATTGAAGGTCAATAATGCAACCTATCATCGAAGGCGAGAAACCTGCCATTAAGGCATGCAGATTTCAAGGTACTGACGATTTCTAGATCATCTTTCTAGATAATGAGTTAAAGTCGATAGAAAGCGATCCGTCGTAGGTAAGCCCACAACATGAAAGCATAGATCAATTCTTGAAGAAATATATTGGCTTGGACTGACTCAAGGATGGTCAAAATGGATGACAGATATTTTTCAAATGAATGGTTTATTTGAGCTGACCTCTTGAACACATAACAACACTGTAGATGGTTTGGTGAAAATTGACCTAAAGCTAATACCAAGAAACTCGCTGAAGACTTTCAATATGGTTTGATTAACTGTTACGCAAAGGATTTCGCAACCCTGGTGAACAAAAAGTGTTGTGTTCAAGAGTGGTTAATGACTTTTTACAAAACAAAGTGTAACAAATAGATTCATTTTTCTCTCTTTTCCCCCACCATTTTTGGCAAGTACCTCTTTATTTTTGAAAAGCTTGACGACGATAACACTTTCTTCTTTATAAGCTCATCCTTTAGATGAGTCTAACTTAGTTTAAAATTCAAACCTTAAAAAGGAGTGATTCATTCTTGTTTAAAATTGAACAGGTCCTTTACTGTTAAATTTTAACGAGTCCAATATAGGGAAAACTGAGTGTTTTTCAATTTTAGGGAGTCAAAAGAAAAACTTAAGAAAACTCCATGGTGGTTCCTTTTCGTAAATTTGTGTCCCTTGATCCTGAAAAAGTATAAAATAATACTGGAGAGAACTCCTTGAACATTACGATCAAGGAGTACTTTTCATAATTAGTGGCTCCGATCTTAAAAAGTAAAAAAGTGATCGAAAACACGTTGTTTTATAACCAGTATCGAACTTGAAATGACAAAATTCTATCAATCTTTTTATGTTTATGCGGTCAAAAAAGAGTTGTAAGTGGGCCGCCCTTTTAATTCTGTTTAACAAGTAAAAAAGGAAAAAGCTCGGAAATCTTTTCATATTTCACGAGTCAGAAAAGAACTTAAAAAGGACTCCAAAGTTTTGCCTTTTCGTAAATTTTTTAAAGAGTCCAAAAAAGTGATAAAAGTATGCTCTTTGTTGCAAAATGATCAATTTTCCCGAAAAATCCAATATTCTGCACAAAAACTCAAACAATTACTCATACCTGTTTAAGATAAATATAATTGTATTAAAAAATACCTTTTTAAACTGAAAAATAAATAAATTAAAAATTCATTTATTCAAAAAAAACTTATAAAAAGGGCTTTTTTAAGTTCATTTTTACCATTTGATTTCAAAGTGAGAAGTGAGAGCTTTTGGGTAAGAAATTTCCTATGGAGATTCTGGAAAATCCATCCATTAGAATCGAAATTGTCAGCTCCAGGTAATCCACATCATCGTTAACTTGCATTTTATCCATTTACATTTCATTTTTAGGCTTTATATTTGATTTTTTAAGGAGAATTATGTTAAGAAAATCGCTCGCGGGGGTCCATAGGTAGAACATGCGGCCCCTGCAAACCCCGACTTTTCTCTACAAAGAAAAATGTCATGGGTCCGCACCTATTGCTTACAATTTGTGTGGACCTACGCACTATAGCGAGTGCGGGTGCCGTGAAATGGATTTAAAAACATTAAGTTTCTCCATTCTTGCCCAAAATTTTCCAACTAAATTGTTCTAATATGTCTTTTTTACATTGTAGGACATACAAAATTCTTATTTGGCATGAACGCGAGCATGAGGATGTGGATATTGCCACAATAAATCATTTTCCCACACTGCAGGCATTGAGAGCACGCGGATTGTTTAAGTTCTGGGCCATACCAGGCATGATGGCCCAAGTAGACTTCTTGCAATGGCTAGCATACAAGTGGAACATACAAGACCAGTGTTTCGTGATTGGTGGCCACCGACTCAAAATCGAACTAGAGGATATATATTTTTTGATTTGTTTGCCCAAGAGGGGTGAACAACTATCTCTTTTCGGGACTAGGCTAGGTGGCCAGTCTATTGCTAGTCTCCGATTAGAGTTTTGTAATGATCAAACAAAGGACAAACAGATCGATATTAAAACTATCGACCGTCCTAAACTTAAGGTTATTGCATTCATTGTTACCAGGCTATGTGGGAGTGCAACATTGCATGTGGCTACCATATCCTAGATGCAGATGGCTGTAGTCTATTATCAAGGCACCACATTCAACTGGTGCAAGGCTATGTTGGCAAATGTAAAAGGCCAACTAACCAGAGAAAAGAATGGACAATTGAAAAACTTTGGATATGGTTTGATCATTGTCAGCTTTGCTCTACAGAGGGTCCCTATGCTAGTCCCATAACATCTTCCTATTAATGTTGGTCTTCCTCGGGAGCCTAGAATTATGCGCTAGGTTGCTTTGATGGCCCGTAACCTTGAGGAGGGCTCAGAGGTTGTTTGATTTCCGCCTAAGTATTTTCGTTGGTTGAGCAATCAAATTTTTGTGATTTAGGATTTTCCATATGGTGGAATGGATTATCGTGGTGATCTAGACATGACTCTTCCACTAGGAGAGCAATGGAATGATTCAGGTAAAATCATTTTCAACACTTTCTAAGTTTTAATTTTTTTATTTTTAAATTGTCAAAAACTGAAAATCAAAAGTTTAAATGCAGATGTGGGCCCACGACGGCCAGCCACTTTCTATCCTTGTGAGAGGAGACACCCAGCTGCAGTAGTACCAGCCCCACAGGATCAATCAACAGAGATCTTGACTAACTTGGAGCATCATCTAGAGCATTTGACAATAGATATTCTAGAGACTGGCATGGATGATATTCCGCTAAGGTTGCAGAGATATGTGATTGGGATCCCAGGACCTTTTAGGAGGTTCCTATGTAGGGTGGCCCGAGCAGTGGTTTCTTATCATGATCATCACTAGGGATAGGATGATCGCTTTGTAAACTCACATGACATTTTTGTCCTTTTGTACTATCATGTTTGCCAATCATAAGGTGTTTTCCAACCTATGATCGAAGACGATGTATATTTTGACACACTTATTGTATACTATGATATATCATTATTACTAGCTATCTTGTGTAACATGTTATGGAATGTTATTAAGTTTACTGTCTTGATTATTGCAAATTTCTATTTATCATACAAGAAGCAACTGCATCTTCTAATGTATTTAAATGTCTTGGAATATGTTGATATCCAATGTAATCAAATTCACGTTCCAAGAGATGAACTCTCAAAAATAATCTTGATAACACTGGATTTCTAATGGCATAAACCCTGTTAAGTTGTAATACAATGATTTCAGAATCTGACCTAACAATGAAACTCCGAATCCCAAATGATATGCATTTAGATAATGACTCAATCATTGCACTATACTCTGCAATGTTATTCATTGTTTGACTAAGGCTTACCCCATGCATAGATACTAACTCATCAGAGGGTGAATAGATAAACCAAGCTGCAGAAGAAATGTTCCATGTACTATGACAAGCACCATCAGCAAAATCAATGTATGTTTGAAGAGACGTTGACATCTGCAATATCAAGAGTAAAATCAAGATAACCAGGAATAGTGATAAAAGCACTCTCTAAACTAGGCACACTTTTCTAATCTAAAACACACCATCTGTAATGAAACTAATCTAACAAAAAATCTTCACACTGAAATTTAAGCATAATATCTCTTTAGATAAAGCCCATTTCTTGGTTTAAGTAAAGAGACACCATCAAAATCTACCAATTCATAAGCCCCTTTTGCCAGATTTCGCTTGACAATATAACGACCATGCCACATAGGTACAAATTTTCTAGCCCCTAGCTTATCGTTTACTTGATCATATCGTAAAACTAGGTCTCCTTCTGAAAAATTACGAGGTGTAACATTTCTATTGTACTGAGCTTTCACTCATTTTGCATGAGTCTTGTTTGCTATTGCAGAAGTGCGTCGATTCTCATCTAGCTGAGCTAAGTACGAAAAACGTTTCTCCTCTTTAGAAGTGGTTGGGAGTAATTCTATGGCTAATTGCAATAATGGGATTTCACATTCAATAGGTAACTCTACTTCCAAACCACAGACTAGTTGAAAAGGAGTGAAACCAGTTGATGTTTTCATTGAGGTCTGATATGCCCAAAGTGCTGAAAATAACATGCTATGCCAATTTGACTTATGAATACCAATGATTCGTTGGATCATAGTGACTAAAACTTTATTGATAGCTTCAACCAGACCACTAGCTTGAGCGTAATATGGAGTAGAACTATCGTGATGCAGGCCAAGTTGATATGTTAGTTCAGTCATCATGATGTTTCAAAAGCGACTTCCATGATTAGTAATAATAGCTTGAGAAACATCGAATCTAGCAATTATATGATTGAATATGAAAGTTGCAACAGTCTTGCCATTTGCTGAAAATGTAGGTATCTCCTTGGCCCACTTAATAAAATAATCTACCACTAGGATAATATACGCATTCCCCCGACCAAGTGAGGGTTACATGTAATAAAGTCAATACCCCACTTTGCGAAAGGACCGACAGCAATTATAGGGTGGAGAGGAGAAAGTGGACCAAGCATTTTTCGATCAAAGATTTGATAATTATGGCATTTTCGGACTGCATAGATACAATCTTTGAATAAGGATGGCTAGAAATACCCAGCGCACTATATCTTTTGGGTTGTGGCATGCCCAGACATATGACCGCCACATGCTCCAGAGTGATAGTCATTCAAAACATTTTTAGCTTCTTCATGAGTTAAACAAAGTTGGAAAACTGAATCTGCCCCACGACGATAAAAGTATCACCAATAATATTGTATTGTTGGGATTGGAAACATATTTTCCGTCGCTGAGATTGTGATATTTCAGGATGAAAAGATTGGGTTTGGAGATAAACAATAATATCTCCATACCATGGATCAAGAGTACTGATAAGAAACAAGGATTCGTCCGCAATGGGCTCTTCCACCATAGTTTCAGTATCAATACACAGGAAATCACACATCAGTTCGACAAAAACGAAAGATTTCTTTGCCTGGGAATTTTCAAATTCTAATTCAAATTCCTACAAGATAACTATTCATTTGGAATACTTGCCCCATAGCAATTGTTTGGTTAAGATATACATCATAGGGTTACAGTCTAAAATTACTGTGGTTTTTCATAATAAGATGTAGTGATGAAATCTTTGGATAGCTTGGATAGCTGCCAAGGCCAATTTCTCCACATGTGAATATTTAAGCTCAATTGGATATAGAGTTCGACTAAGATAGTAAATCACATGTTCATTTTTGAATTCATCTTCCTGAACTAAAACCATCCCAATGGTAGAATGAGAAGTGGCAAGGTAGAAAAACTAATCCTCGTTGTAATTGGGAGGATGCAGTAATGGCACATGGGTTAATGCGTGTTTAAGTGCATCAAAATATTTGTCAGTGATCTCATCCCAAAAGAATGGAGTATTCTGTTTCAACAACCTGGTAAAACCTTTCGTTATCTCGGCGTAGTTAGGAATGAAACGACGTAAAAAGTTTTTTTTCCCTTGCAAACTTTGGATTTGGTGAAGAGTCGAAGGAGGAGGTAGATTGAGGATAGCTTCAACCTTCAATGGATCGACATGAATTCCAGCCTTTGAAACAAAAAATCCCATTAAGTGACCCATTTCTACACAAAAAACAAATTTGTGTGGATTCAGCTGAATCCGATAATGCCTACATTTCATAAAGATAGCTCGTAAATGAGTGAGATGATCAGCTCTACACAATGAATGGGTAGGTAAATCGTCAAGATAAGGCTACACAATGTGCTTGATGTCATGAAATGCGTAAGACATAGCCCTTTGAAAAGTTGCTCCAGTGTTCTTCATCCAAAAGGTAATTTTCAATAAGCAAATGTCCCCCATGGACAAATGAAAGCTTTTTTAGGTTGATCAGCAGGGAGTATGTTGATTTGATTGTAACCGGAAAAACAAACAATAAAGGAGAACATTTCACTGCCGACACAATCATCAATAATTTGATCGATATAGCAGGTTGGATAATTGTCTTTAGGACAAGCTCAATGAATATCCCTATAATTGATACATATTCTTATCGTTACTTTCTTTTTGTTAAAAGGAACAATATTTGATACCCAATCAGTTAAAGGAATTGGATAAATGAAACCTGCAGGAAGTAATTTCTTAACTTCAGCTTTGATAGCAACAACATTTCATGGATGTATCTAACGCAAACATTTCTGGATAGGTTTAGCATCCAGGTAATTTTTAATTTCATGAACAACAATTGATGGATCAATTCCTGGCATTTCTTCATATGATCAGGCAAGCACGTCGCGAAATTATTGAAATAGGGCTTTATAAGTTTGGATTTCATTTTCCGTACAGGAAGCACCTATTTGAATGTTTTCAATAATTCCAGGCTTAACTGAAATGTCAATAGGAACCATTCGAGAAATATTTCCCAAATTTTACTCAGATTCACGATGCTGCAATGGATTCTGTGGTTCTTTAACATAATCATTAGTAAAAATAGATGAAAAATCATTTTAAAAATGATCAATCTCAGGTAAAAACGAAGATTGATGATGAATATCTTCCCATGGTAGATAATCAACAGACAAAAGTTCATAATCTTCTCGTCAGTATGAATAGGATCAGAAAGTGTTGTTGGATCTAAGTTTGATATCGAAAGTAATTCCCCATGGACCACATTCATTGTATCAATTTTGGTTGAACAAGAGTTTGAAAACGACTGTACAGCCTGATATGCAATTTCAAAGGGACTTAGAGGATTCGCGTCACAAAATGAATCCACCTCAAAATCGAAAGGTACGATCCAAGGATCATCAAAAGTAATAGTGCTTAATGAAATCATATGAATAGTTGCAATAGAAGGTGATACGATAGGAGGAGGGAAGGAAAAAGTTCCTAGTAAACCAGAATCTTTAATCAAACTTACTCCAACATCCTTATAAGGGACAGTTGTTTTACCGACATGTTGAATACTATCTGTAGAGGCTGGGTCAGATGAGAAATAAGTTAGCTGGTCTATGGTAACGATCTTTCCATTATGAGGAAACTTGATAAGTTGAAAGACCGATGAAACAGTAGCAGTCATAGCATAAGTCCAACTGTGACCCTGGAGAAGGTTTTAATCTAGAGGGGCATCAACCACTTCCACATCTAGATTTACGGTTTTGTCTTCGACCCCTATAGGTAAATCCTGCAAAATACCAAAGGGTGGAACCCTCAGCCATTAAAAGCCTTTATAATCATCACAGACTGATTGAGTGCGGGAGAACCAAGTGATATCCAACACTGGATCAACATAATACATGTAGAAGCCCCTTCATCAATCACAGTCCGAAACGAAGGTCTGTTTTTTACTAACACTAGAATCTGGAAAGCCATTTGATGAGGAAGGCGAGGTGTACTATTTTCTAAATCAAAGATTATTAGGTTCGAATCGTGAATATCAACAACTCCTATAGCAGACAATAGTAATTTATGTTGTGTTGGACATGATTGCAACACTTCCAAAGACGGCATTACTGAAGGGGAAATAGCTAAGTCTTCAACAATGTTATAATTCTGAGCAGCTCTCGCATGTGGATTGAAAGCTGATTTCTGAAGTATACCTTTAGAAGGCGATTTGATTACTAAGTTAAGGTTGGGTTTCTCGATCTGTAGTGGATCAGAACTAAGAGGAGTTGTAGTTGATGGTTTTGAGTTAGAAGATTCTGCTTCTTTACCACCAATAGGATTTTTACTACCATAATCTTGCGATCACATCTTAATCCTGACATGAGACATCATCATAATGGGTTTTTCTGAGGCATTCGAGGAAGAACCAATCATCTCACTATCTTGATTAGGAAAAGGATCCTTCAAGACAGTAGGCGTTTGAGAACCTTTAACGATTTTCAAAACCTCTGCTCGATGTGGACGGTCTTTGGTAAAATGATCCTCATCGCAAATGAAAAAAGGATAGTGAGGTTTACGTTTTTCATCAGTAGATTAATTTTTATCCGTTTTCTCTTTTGAATTTTGTTTGGTTTTCTTCTTCCCTTTCTTTTTATTACCATATTTGGATTTGGTCGTAGATGATTCTATGACATGGATATTGGCAGAAATTTCAGCGGAAGAGTCTCCTATCGAGGAAGCAGGTAAAGTTATTATAAGAGAAGAATTCTTTTAAGATTTCTTCTTACTTTTAGTACTAACTGAACAATCATACCATCAGTGGCATCAAACCCTGAAGGAGCTGTAGTTATTTGACCGTGTTTTGGAAGATCACAGATTTTTTCATGTAAAGTACCTCACTGCGGATAGATGAGCTTAAGGTACTGAGCCTGAGAAATGACTTTCTCTTCAGTGACAACTCCTGCCTTAGCTACATCTTCAGTAATTTTTGGTAATAATGATTTAACAAAAAATTCTACTAAAATTTGATCCGAAATAAAAACTTTCACCAAATGCCTTCTACGTCACCATTCATGAATATGATCAGAAATATATGTGGACGTGGACTGTTTCAGTGAAGTTAACGATTATGTGACATTGTCATATCTGACAGGCAACTGAAAATGAGTTAAGAAAGAAGTGGCTAACTAACTAAAATTATAAAAAGATCCTCATGGTAACTCAATGCACCATTTGGTGGTAAGACCAATAAGAGTTCATTGAAAAAGATGTAATCAAATTGAATCATCAATGATAGAATTAGATGCACACCACAGGTGATAAGTCCTAACATGATTTGATGGATCCTCCGCTAACTTCCCCTCGAACTTTGGGATATCACTGGGAAACTTATTAGGAATTGGTGGCCAATACAAAATATAGTAAATCAGATAGTTCATAAGGTGTGACAAATAAGGTAAATCCAAAGTTGCAATAAATGGTAACTAATAGTTAGGGTCGCAAAAACACTGGGTAACAAGACCAGTCCTAGGAGGAGGATATCGAGGATAACCTAGAATTGGATTTGGATTAGGAATGTGATAACCTCCTTGGAAACCAGGATTAATTGGACCAAACTAGTGTTGTTGAGTTTGTTGATAAGTATAGCTAGGATACGGTTGATACTGATAAACTGGAATTTGTAGAGTACGACCAGATTGATACTATCCCTGGTACGGTTGATAAGTGAATTGCGGTTGACTTGTGATGATCGTACTTGGACCAGCTTGTCCTGCAAGAATCTGGACTGAAGTCTGAATTGTAGGTCCTCATTGTGGTAAAGAGGCTTGAGGAGTTGGCCCTGATGCAGGAACAACAGAAACCAGAGCTACAGATACTCCAGAAATAGGTGTGGTAGGTTGTACAAAAGTTGTAGTAGTTACAGCAACAGTTTGAGGTGGAGTTAGAGGTGAGATAGGTCCAGGTTGCTGAACTAAACCAGGTGCAGAGGTTTGAACAATAGGTTGTCCAGGTTGACTTGATAACTACACATTAGGTTGCATAGTCTGTTGAGTTTGAGATGGATCCCACACCATATTCGTTCCTTTGTATGGAGCCATAAAAGGTTGTGCATATGGAGGACCATAACCTGGCTGAACATATAGCTGATAATTAAGTGGTACATTTCCAGCTCCTTGTACAAATGATTGACCAGAATGTGGTTGGAAACCTTGAGTTGGGTACTGATCTTGAGGTTGATAACCCTGAGGCACGTACTGAAACTGGGGTTAACCTTGAGGTATGTATTGAAACTGGGGTTGACCTTGAGGTATGTACTGAGTCTGGGGTTGACCTTGAGGTGTGTATTGTTCTGAAGGTATGTACTGTCCTTGAGGTTTCCTACCCCAGGCGGTAACTGACTACCTTGAGGTTGAGGATTCGGAATACTACCAGACATCATAAGGATTTCTTCTATGTTCAACACTTGAGTTCCATTATTACCAGTTGATAACTCATGTTTGATTGGTTGAGGAGATGCTCCTGAAAAAGTACTAGTGAGTGACTGATATCCCAAAGGAACAGAAAGACCGCCATGTAAAAATGTTTCCGGTGTTTGGGAAAACATACATGACTGTCTTGACATACAACAGAGGATAATAACCTCTTGGTGTAGGATTAAAAGGAATTCGATGTGGTGAAAAAATAAGACCCAAGTTTTCTAAAAAAATTGTCAATGATACATACCAAGTGTCACTCCTAAAATGACTGTAGAATATTGATTCACGCTCCCTAAGATTTAAAGTTGGTTGTTTTTCAGGAAGAATTATGTCTTCGCCTGGACTGAAAAGTTCTTCAATAGAAACAAGGCTAGAAGGAAGATTTTGGGTAATGATATTTCCTACCCTGGGTGAACCAGGACCACTAGAAGTTGGACAAGAAAATCTTGAAGTTGGAGTAGCAGCAGGTTTAGTTTCAGGCTCAGAAATTTCAGGTTATTCAGCTAATTCACTGGTAGGAGAAATACTACTAGTAACTTCAGAAAATGAAATTGGCTCTTCAATATACTCTGTTGTTTGTACTTGATAATCAGGATCAACAATTAAAGATGATTCTCTGGCTTCTAGTGATCCAACTCTACTGTGACTAGGTGGTACAAGAGCTCACAGCCCTTCATGTTGGCTTGGTGTATACTCAGAAGGTTGCCCCTGAAGTCTACAAGATTGTCTCGGTAATTGAGCCATGATTAAATATTTAATTAATCACACACAAACAAAGAAAATTTCAATAAAACCACCTAAAGTCTCTAAAGAAACAAACAACTGAATCACATGCCTAAAAAATCTAAGAGTTCGAACCACACAAAAACAATAACTTCCCCTACTAAAAACACTAGTTGGTGATGAAATCCAACATCGTAGAATTTTAATACAGAAAGGGCAGTTGGAACATTTACCCCAACACACTGCTTAATGAAACAGACTGGCACAAGTTTCTTCACAAAACCATCTCCAGTGAAGAGAACCCCCCAGAGAGTCCAAGTGAGTCTAGTCGACATCTGCTCCAAGTACAGTGAGACCCATCCTTCACTGTCACCTTAGGAAATAATCTTAAATTTATGGACACTAAGGTTACCAACAACAACAACTACAACTGGGGGAATAGTCTACGATCCGATCTACATGCAAGCGCAGAGTAACAAAGCTCAATCCCCTTGAAGTCTCCTCAACATGATCAATCTGAGGTTTACCAACAAGTGACCCCAGGCTCCTCGACAATAGTTAATCTGAGGTTTACCGTTTATAATACGTTGAAATCTTCTATCGTTCCCAATGAAACAGACTTGATTGTCTCAAAGGTTCGGACATGATCTCATGATTGACTCCTTTAAGGGAAGCTTCCTGGAATGTATCAATTACAAGTGGATTTATTTCCTACCGCAAGATGTAGATACTTGTTTTTTTTAACTATCTTGGAGAGTTAATTAGTCCCTACTCCAAGATACTAGCCTAAGCTATATTGGTGTTAAGAGCCCTAGAAATAAAAAGATTACTAGATCAATTTTAATTAAGCATTGCTTTCATACGTTGTTCTTTAAGCCAATAGGTATGGAAATGAAACTTTGATGGTGTGAAGACTCGACTCCAAAAACACTAAAAGGATGCACCTAAAATGATAGGCAATTTATTTTTATTTCAATGAAATTTTAGCTAAAAGAAAGAGTTCGAGAATGCAATTCTTTAAGAAACAATTCTTTCTTTTAACATGGAAATGGAAAGAAAATCTTTTTGTCTTTTTCAATAAGAACTCAAAACGAGACTACTAATTAATGCTCACAATAAATCCCTTTCTTTTTTCAAAACTCGAAACTACAAAAAACCATTTGCTTCAAAAGAGATCTACAAGTTCTAAAAAACACTCAAAACTACAAAAACTAATATTGATATCTAGAAACTTCTAAAAACGTAATTGAATAAAAGCTTCAATTCTTTTTGAGGACGTTTTACTTAGTTGTTCAGTAAACTAAGGATTCATTTGTTCAAAATAAAAATTCAATCAAAAAACAACTAGATATGTTTTCTTTTATAAAAATGAAATTCAAAACTTATGACAAAGCTTGTTCAAAGATTTGCAAGGAGAAAACTAAATCTATTTCTCACAAAGGACATATTTCACAACCAAGTCAGACTCATCAAGAAGGCAAAAAGACACCAGGGTAATCTAAGGTTTCTCAAGCTTCTGATCTTTGAGTCACTACAAAGACTAAGTGAAAACTACTCCAGGAATGCAAAACTTCTAGAAAATCATCTAAAACAAAAATACCATCGGAACTCACTCATAAGAGATTTTTGACAGAAAGAATGCAGATCTTGGTAGACACTAAAAACCTTAAATGAAACCTAAACTTAACTGGAAGAAAACATTATAGGTTTCTCAAAAAAATTTACAGGGTCCGCAGGCTTCAAGAAGAACCAGGTGCGATCCCGCTCTATTTACTAAAGGAAAAGTACAGGGATGCCTGCACTGTCTGTAAAGAGAAAGTGCAGTCCCCTGAAAACTTCAAAAAAAACAAAAAATAATCCAGATTCTAAAAACTACCCAAGACAACATACATCAATCGAAAACCAAAAATGAAAACAAGTTTCTCAAGTGAAAGACAAAGGAAAACCAAAACCCAAATTCAAATCCCTAGTGGAGTCGCCAATGTTTTGGCTGGATAAATCAATTTTACGGACAAGGCCGATATCCCTAGTATCAAAGATAGTCTAGCAACAAATAGACAAATAAATCTATCTTTCTCTAGGCATATACGATTTACAAATAAAAATTGTAGAGGTGTTAAGACCCTACCTTAGATCCAACGCTTGTTTGTAGTAGCCATCCTTCAATCGTTTGAAAGAGTTTCCTTTAAGAACCTGTAATCACAAACAAGCCAACATCAAATATCACTTGCATATCCAATATCATAAATCATGTCTATTATGGTGATCAAGGAATCCATAAAATAAACCATAAATTAGCAGCTTCTTGAGAAAAACGAACTTATTTGTATTAACTTTGAAGTAGAAGAACCTTACAAGCTTTTCAGCCTTGATGTTGGACAATCTCTTCCCGGGGTCTGAAATAGGCATTTCCTTTACTTTGACAAGCCTTGCGCTCCTCCAAATGAGATCTTAGAGGTATGTATTCTCTCCTCATAAAGACTCAACTAAGAATACTACGTTCCAACAGCATTTACCCTAAAAAATATTCAGCTTTCAACCTCTTCAGTAACTAGCACAATGCTTCATTTTATAATGCAGAGGAGGTGGTTATAGGTCCACCCATGAAGGGATAGAATCCTCCTTCAAAGGGATAAGCTCCTCACATCAAGGGGTTAGCTCCTTAAGGTATGGGATGTATGAACCTTAACAAAGCGAACTTGCCACTTCAAGATTCCTTCTAGAAGCTTCTAGAAATGACCGGAAGTGGGATTTTAAGAATATACTTGCGCCTTTTTAACTTTTACAGGGGTCCACACCCACAACATAGAGACAGAGCAATCAGGTGCGCAGGGGACATGACCATTAGGTGCAGGATTGCAGGTAATTTAGAGAGAAAGTGTGGAACCAAACTTTTAGAGATTTTTAAGGGCTTTCTCTTATTTTCAAGGCTTGATTTGAGGAACTGAGGCTGAAGGCTTGCAAAGGAGGAAGGTATGAGTGATAATGGACTCACACAGATTGCAAAATGTCAAGGTGACAATTTTTAGTATAACAACAATGTAAAGCCAATTTTAGCATAGTAAAATTGCTTTCAGTGTGAGAAATTACCTAATAAACCACCTTTATTGAGTAATTTATAGTTAAATCATTGAAGAATAATTAAATAAATCACTATTTATTTGATTTTCTTCTATGAATAATTAATTAAACCATTGTTTTATTATTATGCCTTGTTAAATTTGACCCAATCATGAAAAATAAATAGATAAATCATTATTTATCTTATTTTTCTCTAAGTATAATTAATTAATCACTAATTAATCACTATTGTTTGTTAAGTTTGACTAAATCCCTTAGGAATAACTAAATAAATCATTATTTGTTTATTATTTCTTAACTAATTCATTGAGATAATAAATAAATCATTTATTTATTTATTATTTCTAATAAAAGTTTAAATATTTTTTCCCTCTTAAACAAATATAATAAAATATTCCAAGTGGTAATTCCAAGAATGGGATCAATACTATTTTATTATTGCTCTTTAATCGAGGATAACTCACTATTTTCTTATAAATAGGAGGGTTTTCCATTAATTATTCACTTTTGATTATTTTCATTGCCACACTCACTGTTCTAACTCTGATTATTTTCATTGTCGCGCACCATATTTTTGTTGGGTTTATGCATTATAGAGGAGAGAGGCTCTACAGAAGCTGAAGACATTTGAGGAGAGGATCTACATATATTTGTTCCCTTCAGAGGTGTTATAATAAAATCATTCTTTACATATCTAGTTTCCATTGGATGTTTTGGGGTTATTACTCTTTATTTCACTGTTTAACTATGATTGCAGTATAGATCAAAATTTTGGCAGGTTTTGTTTCTATCAATAGCTGCATATCTACAATGTTTAGCAGTCATTTCTATTGTTTAGATTGTTTTTAATCCACGATATTAAGTGGGTTATTTCCATACATAATTGAGAAGAAAATACTACAACATCGGGCTCAAAATAGGCCTCTACTGGATTTCCTACAAGATGTACTAGTTCTCCTACATGATCCCATGTTTTACTATAGGATGTTATAGATTTACTATATGAAATTATAATTCATTGAATGACCAAGAAAATCAAATCAAAATTGGCTGGAAATTTTGTTTTTAATACTAGGATGTCTTTGGTATCCATTCCAAGTGTAATCACTCAAAAATACCTCTGTTAACCCATTCTAAAATGTAGTAGGAAATTACTAGTCTAAAAATCAGATATTTGAGAACTAGTGAGCTAGTAAATCCATCGAATGCAGAACCTAATCAAGTGCAAATACAATGGGGTAAATTTTTTTATTAAATAGAATTTTTTTTTGACCTAATACAAGTGGAATCAAATTTATTGACACTTGTTAGCATGCTCTTAAAATTAGCAGACATTTACTTCTAGTTGCCACGAAGGAGTTCCATAAATCTAGATTTGGGAGTAAGAAGACTAATCCAAGTACCTAAATGATTACTATGACCTTCCAAATTTTTTCCAAGGATGAAATGATGCTTGTGATCCTACAAAATAGCTTACATCAACCATTTAACCCAATCCAACAAGAAGAAAACATTACTACTAAATGAAAAAATAGAAAGAAATAAAAACAAGAGATGCGTGTAAAGAAAAAGTGAAAATAAGGAAAGAAAATGATACAAAAGGGATCTAAGGCTCCTAGGATGGCCAAGCCCAAGGAAAATCAGATACCTATGGAGGAGAACAATATTTATAAGTTGAAAATAGCACCAATATTCATTATTTTCATCAATACAATTACATCTCTACAAGAAAATACAATGGAGTTGCAGAAATACGAGTTCTCTCCATAAGAACACTTATGAAAATCTCCCCCCAGAGGAAAATTCGACTTGGTACTTATACAAAATTGTTAGGAATCATTACCCATGAATGGAGGAAGATTTCCCCACCAAAATCCCTTGATTGGTGGATTTGGTTCCCAATATTAGGAATCTACATTAAATGGCATGGAACACATTCCTAGATTTTCTTAATAATTGGAGTTCAACAATATGTGCCATAATTTCATAATATATTGTTCATTTATTATTTAATAGTGATCCTCCTATAGTAGGGAGAATGTCCCTAAATTATCTCCTCCTCCAAATCCTCATAATCTACCCAATATTCTCATAATATTCCACAAAAATAAATAATATTAGGCACAAATATGCAATTATTCATAAACCTTCCTAATGAATATATTAAATTTAAAAATACATTATTTAATGCAAAAGGAGAGGTGTAATGTGCTGAAGGATGGTCATAGGCCTTCATTTATGTTTAATTTAGGGCATGGGCCTTAATTTATGTCTAATTTAGAGGCCCATTAGTGGACACGAAGATGACTGTACACAGGTTGATAAGTGACATGGATGAGACACGTGGTAGAGTTGGCTCAGTTGGTAAGTAAGGGAGGAGGGTGGTGTGTCAAATGGTTTCATGCTCACCTACCATGATCACCTTACAGTGGTCCCGATTGTGAATGTAGTCACCAAGCTAGCCCGACAAGTGGCAAAACCGTCTATCTTCCTCTTGTGGGGTGCTTGGTTGGGCTTAGATATGAGGATTAACCCGCCTGGAATCCATCATAATCATTAATCTATCAAGTGTGCCCTTTTGACCTTAGCTTTCTGGAGGCAAGTGTTGGCTTTAACTATCACGCCTATTACCCCATCGAGGCTCCTGTAAGAAAAGGTTGTTGCTAGATGGATGGGGACCCACGTGGTAAGTAATCATTGTCTAACCATTTGAAATTAAAAGCGGGGGAAAGAACATATTACATCACCTATTATGCTTCCCCTTCTTTTTCTTTCTCCATTTTTATCTAGATATAGAGTTCCAAATACTCTTTGAGCTCATGAACCAAAACCCCTTGTAGTACAACAATTTTAGGAAACACAAAGGTGTTACAACATGCTGAAGGAGAGATTTGGTTCAGCCCAATATATGGTCAGGTGGTACGTAGAATTACTTGCGTTGGTTGATATTTTCATATGTTAATATGGGACACTTCCTTATTGTGATCTATGATCATGGGTAGTGATTATTTTGGTAATATTATGGCTAGGTTTCTCTGGTTTCTATGATGGTTATTATCTTTTTAAATGCTGGTTATATGATGTGTATTATCTATGGTTCTTGTCATTAATTGATTAGTTATTGATCAACTGATGAATGCATGGACTAATAATTGTTGTTTCAACTATTTCGAGAGGGCATAGGGCCTTCCTAGTGATTGTTGGGTGAATCTCAAACTATTATGATCATATATGCATTCATGAATTGTAGGTTACATGTTTTCCATGTGTTTGAAAAAATGTTTGTTCTGGAATAGGCATGTCTTGGGTAATTTCTTGGTCAAGTTTTGTGTTAAAATGTTTCTGATTATGTCATTTATAATTCTAAGAACTCATTGGAAATTTTGGGCAGTAATTTGGAGGCTGTATTGGAATTGTGTCTCAAATCTCAAGACTGCATCCTCTAAACTATGTAAGCTGGGCCATAACTACATGGAGGCAATGTTGAAGATGTGGTCAGAGGCGTAGAAACACACCCAAGCCTTGTCATGCATGTGGTTTGGGGTTTAGGTCAGTGAAAAAGAGCCCTAACTTAGGTTTGGTCACCTAGGGTGATCCTTTAGCCTCTAAGTGCCCTATAGCCCTCAAAGATGTTGCTAGTTGTCAATTTGTGGTCAATTTGTAGGTCCCACTTCCTTAATTGTAATTGGGAGGTCGATTCACATCATAGTGACTCTTTGTATTTTGTTTACCCTAGTGGGTTGTGAAATTGGGTAAATGTGGGAGGGGTGGTTACAAAAATGGTACCTTATTACCCAATTTTATGCAAGGACTTCCTTGAGAATCCATTTATTGTGGTTCAAGGTGTCATTATTGGCCCTCGAAATATAAAATCTTCCTTTAGGGGTTATCCCTTCAATTTGATGCCTTAACCATACACAAGGTCCAAATTTTGATGTCTAATGTTAAAAAGCCTCATAACACTTATTATCCTAATCTAAAGAAAACAAATACCCTATAAATATTCTTTATTGTGATTCAACATGTCAATATAAATCCTAGATGCATAGAAGCTTCCTTAAGGACATAAATTCTACATTTATTTTCTCAATCATGTCTAAGGACCCAAGTCCCATACCTAATGCCCTAAATATCATTGAGATGTGCACATTCCAACCTGAATGCCAAGAATACCTTCAAGGAGCCGTATATGGTGGTTTTAAGTGTAATTAATTACCCTTCAACCCTAGAAGCCGCCTAAGACCTTAAGAGATAAGGTGTGATGTTTTAAGGCATAATGTTTGCCCTTATATGTTTATATGCTTTGGAATTGAACTAGGGATTCGGATTTCTTTGCGAACCATATCAATACCTTGAGATGTATAAATAATTCAAAAACTTGATGAGGGAACTAATATCCTTTCTTGGGTATCAAAGATATCCCCCATAGGTCATAAACAATGCTTGAGTGTATTATTCATAGTTATGGATCTCTCAAAGTTTTCATTAGTACCTAAGACATAGATTCTTACATAGATAATTTCCAATGCCCTTTACCTATTGCTAAAAACCACCTAATTAGATTGACATCCCCAAGAATAGGCTAGTGTGCATATTCAAAGCATCATTCTTGGACATAGATGTATAGAAGGTTTCTTTAGGGGCTAAGGTTCACGTTTCCTCCCCTAACCATGTATAATTCATTGATACACATCATTAGAGAACTAGAATTATGTATACATATATACACAGTTAGATGCAAAGGATATCCTTTAGAGGTCATTTGTGTTACCTGAAAGTTCTATTATTGGCCCTAAAATAATAGAATATTCCCTTAGGGCCCAATTCATGCGTTTTTTCCCCAACCATATCTAAGGTTTAGACCCTCATACTTAATGTCTAAAACCTCATAATAATAGTTATTCCCATAAAGAGATGAAGGATTCCTTATAACGGAATTTTGTGGTGGTTCAACATATAGCTATTAGACCCAAATTCCCAAAATATCCTTTTAGAATCTAAGGCCTCAATTTTCTCTCTTCATTATGACTAAGGAGCTAATACCCATACCTAGTGCTTATTGGGTTGTGTTATATTCTTTCCATGACTAACCCCCCTTTACAGGGTCTGTTGTAGCGCCATGAGAAAAAAAAAATGGACCCTATATTAGGTGGGTGGGCCTACCTATGGTTTTCTGCATGGATTTCGTAGATGGTTTTGGGCACGATGGTTTCCGGTCCATGGTATTTCGTAGATCTGGTCGAGGGAACTACAATTATGTTCTAATCTAGGGTTAATGGATTGGTGTTTATGGATGCTTCAGCATGTATATATATGTCCTATAACATTGAAAGCAACATAATGAGCAGTCAATCTCGTAGTCCTGGTTTTGGGATCGAAGGGAAATCTCTATGTATATTTGTTAATGTGTTATGCTCTCGCCATTATTTATTTTTTGTTTTCAGAATTCTTATGCAGGTAATTTTTGTATGGGGTTAAAACCTATATTTTGTATTGGATTTGTTTTGGCTTCAAGGGGACACCTTTGCTGCTGAGGGGTTTTGCTCGAGCCTGTGGTAGACCCTATTCCATCGGAGATCTACAGGATCGATTCTTGTGGTGAAAGAAGATGGTGGGTAGTGGAAAGATAGAGATCTATAAATTTAATAGTCAGAGATTTGAGTCATGGAAACTCAAGATGGAGGATCTGTTGGTGGATAAAGATCAGTCGATCAAAGTAGATCCGAGTACAAAACCAATGACAATGTCCAATGAATACTGGAAGAAGTTGGATCAGAAGGTAAAAAGAACAATACAATTGTGTGTCTCAGCTTAATCATTTGTTGAATATATCAAGGGAAGCTATGATGAAGGCTTTGTTGGACAAGTAAGGGATTTTTACCAATCTAAGTCTCTCGTAAACTGTTCCTACAGAAAAACCTGTATAACCCAAGGATGAATGATGGAGACTCAGTGGTAGAGCACATGAACACATGTAATACTGTGGTAATATAGTTATTATCTATTGATATTAAAATTTTAGATGAAGATAAGTGCATCAGTTTGTTGTGTTCTCTACTAGATTCATGGGATAGTCTGGTTGTTGCAATAGCTAGCAATGCAACTGCCTTGCAATTTGATGAAATGGTCTCATCCTTGCTGGCAAAGGAGATGATACAAAACAATATGGAGAGCTAGAATGGTGATGCCTTACTTGTACGAGGACAATCCCATAACAAAAACAAAAATAATTCCTCGAGTAGGAGATCTAAATCTAGAGGGCGATGTAAATCTCCAGGAAAACCTATAAATGTGTGCTGGAAATGGAGAAAGGAAGGGCACTACAAAATGGACTATAAATCTTTGACTACTGAGATAGGAAATGGATCTGATGATGCTCCTTATGCAGAGGTGAAAACTAGCTTAGATGAAGGTGGGGATGTCCACTTGGCTTCTTCTTCAAGTACACATGTTAGGATATTCCGACACATAGGAAATAGTTAAGTATAACTTGGTCTAGTATAGAGTTAGGTAAAGTGTGTTTCTTTACTATGTACTTTTGTAACTTAAAATCCGACGGTCACGATATGTAGTGATCCAACGGTTCATTCTCTCCTCGGTATTACCGACACTGCATTCATGGCTTCACACCCGATTGGTCCATGATCTCTATTTAAAGAGCATGGAAGGTCATTTGTAGGTTAACTGTTCATGAGAGAAGCTTATGTAAATTTTCATTATTTTATTAATAAATTGTTTGAAGTGACCGCGTTGGCTCAGGCCATGGACTGTTTCCCTCTTTGAGGGTTTTAACCACGTCAAAAATACTGGTGTATTGATCTTTGATTTGTTTGTGAGCAGTGTCCTTTGGTGTTATATATGAAGAAATTACCCTGTAAATTCCTACATGGTATTAGAGCTATTTGAGGGCCGCATCTGTTGGTGATCCAAATTTGAAGCCGGTAGAACTGCATCCGACTGCTATTTCCTAGATCTGTTGTTTCTGACTATTTTCGGGCCGAGTGGACTGCTCTGTTGTGTTAGGAGCATATGTTCAGTGAGGAACCCCTTTCGTTTCACGCGAAAAGGTTTCTGGTAGCCCTAGCTACGTAATTTTTAAGATCTGGAGGTATACAGTGTTTATTTGTAGTTTCTAGTTATTTTCTCTCTGTTTATTATTTCGGTTTATTTAGCTTCTTTTTCTTATTACTGGATATATACCTTTCGTTTCTACGTATGCTCTTTTCCCTGCGACTCTATGCGATCTGGGCAAATCAGAAATAGAGAGGAAGGATTTTTCTCATGCGTATGCTCTTTTCCGTTGCGCCTTAGTGTGATCTCGGAAAATCAGAAACATTGAGGAAAATATTTAGTTTCCAGGTAAAGCTAACTTTAAGCCGTAAGGTTTGTTTTTTTTGTATGTCTGTGTTGCGTTTTGTATTTTTTGTTTTGTAGGGAAAAAAAAGAGATTTCTCAAGCAAGCACGCAACCCAAAGCTTTAGTGACTAACAAAAAAAACAAAGCCCCCCC
>APFE030240421.1:2160-15749 GCA_000404065.3 Pinus taeda | reverse complement strand
GAAATAGTTAAGTATAACTTGGTCTAGTGTAGAGTTAGGTAAAGTGTGTTTCTTTACTATGTACTTTTGTAACTTACAATCCGACGGTCACGATATGTAGTGATCCGACGGCTCATTCTCTCCTCGGTATTACCGACACTTGATCCGTGGCTTAACACCCGATTGGTCCATGAACTCTATTTAAAGAGCATGGAGGGTCATTTGTAGGTTAACCGTCATGAGAGAAGCTTATGTAAAATTTCATTCTTTTATTAATAAATTTCCTGAAGTGGCTGCGTTGGCTCAGGCCATGGACTGTTTCCCTCTTTGAGGGTTTTAACCATGTCAAAAATACTAGTGTATTGATCTGTGATCTGTTTGTGAGTGGTGTCCTTTGGTGTTTTTTCTGAGGAACTTACCCTATAAATTCCTATAGGTTTGTGGACCATGGAATTGTATGGAAAAGTATATAAAAATTCAAGTCTTAGCGAGTCTTAGGACAAGTTCTAACAAGGAAATTGAAGATACTTGGGCAGGAGCTAAGATAGGAAGGCTCTGCTTCCTGTGCTTAGGTAGAGAAGGGAAGGCTTCACAACTGAGTGCGTGGAGGCCTATGTAGAGTTCGTAGCTGAGTGTGTGGACCCCTGTAACTACATGCACATGGTAGTTTGAGTATGTAATTAGTGAATTGAAGATCAATAAAGACATTTTTCTGAAGAATTATTGAGTATTTATGTTTTTATATGTTTATGTTATATGTTGCCGATGAATGACATGATTTATGAAATGATGATTAAATGCTATGCAAATGTCTTGAATCTATCTTAATAATAAATGGAACCAATGCTTAGGCCCTTCTGCAAAGTTTTTGGTGCTTTCTCTTATGTTTTCTAATGAATTAAGTAGATCTACGCGAACTCCAACTTAGGGTTACTTTTTGAAGCACGTAAGTAGGTGAATCGACTGTTGAAGGTTCGTAAGGACTGACAACAGACCTTCACAAAGGTCTGAAGACACTTTAACTTAGTTTTAGCGACTTTACCTAGAAGTCTATCTATCTGCGCGGAGGTAGATCCAAGGTGATGGAAGACATTACACTAGTCTTTGGATGAAGAAACTTGGTTCTTGCATCCCCCCATACTGCTTCAAGTGAGATTGCAGCCTGTGTTGTGCAGGTTGTTTCTGAAAGGGCCATGGGTGTAGGGTTTTCTTGTTTGGCACAACTAACTCTGAATGTGGGTCAGGACCCCCTAAGCCAACAAATGGTTCCTTTATAGTTTATTTGGTTAGGATACTCGACTCTCACTTGGGTTCAAGCAGAGAAATCTCAGCTGCTCAGAAGCAGAAGGATGCCGCTCAGAAATTTGTGTGCACATTGGCTAAGAAAAAGACAAAGGAGGCTGCTACAATAGCTACAGAGAAGGCCCATATAAGGGAAGAGTGCATTGCCAAAGCGTAGGTAGAGCAAGAATAGAAGGATGCAGAGGAAAGAAAAAAGTCTGCTTCCCACCACACTAATGAGCAAGAGTTGTCAGAGCAAGGAGGAGGTGTCGGTGAGGAGAAAGCCACTCCATTCATCTTGAATAGGAATGCATAGGAGCAACAAGGTGGGCAGCGAAAGAAACATAAGTTTTATCAATAGGCGCATGTTTATTCCATGGTACTCAGAGAGGGTGATCTTGATGAGATTGGAAAAAATATTTGGGACATGACGATAGAGGTGCTACAAAAATTTGAGAAACAATACATGGAGATGCTCGGGAGCATCCAGAAAGATTTATGTGAGCTGCAGATCCAGGTGAAAAAAATTTAGGCGGATGTTGGGAAGCTAAGCGATGTGCAAGCAAGCCTAACATAAGTTAGGAGTGCAGTATCAGAGACTAAATGGCCTCAGGACCTTAAAGTCTTTCCTTTACTTGAAGGGTCAGTCCATGTGGAATCAGATGAGGATCAGATGTTGCTTCATGTAGTAAATGATTTGGGGTTGAACCTTGTCACGCTACCACTCGAGTCTCTTCATGTGCTATGTCAGGGGGTCAGTTATGAGCTAAATATCAGAGAACGACATGCACTCACTTTTGTTAGTGAGTTCAAATTCAAAAACCACCAGCTTTTCTTAGAAAATACTTAGGCCCTAAAGGAGCAGGAGGAGTTGCGGACACAATGTTAGAACCTAGTCATAGATTGAGCAGGCTTGCAATTCCATACCTGAGTTGGGTATTCCCGATGATGCAAAGGCTTTAACCAAGGTAAGGAAATTGGCTATTGTAGTGTGCGCTTCAAAGAAGAAGGTCAAAAAGGTGAATTTCGACCTACAAATGCAGATAGTTAAGCTACAGTTGAAGTTGTAGTTGACCACATCGCCGGAGGTTCAGGAACAAAGAGATGCAATGATTAAAGAATCCATGGCTCAGCTAAATGTCGTCGTTCAAGGGTGTGACAAGATCTTCACTTAGGAGGATCCTACGGTGCAACAATTGAACACAAAAATCAAGGAAGAGGAGCAACATTATAATGAGATCAGTATGACAGGGTGGATGTTGGTGCTAGTCTAGCGCTATAGGCACTTACAAGAAGGAAAATAAAAATTGTTGTAGATACATGAATTACAGAAGAAGAACTTTGTGCTCAGTGCACGACTTGAGCCTTGGATACAGGAAGCCATTCAGTTTTCACAGAAAATTCATGAGAAGCTAAAGGAAATACAACAGATACAGTGGACTACACAGTTGGAAATAGAGGGGCCAACTACAAAGAAACTAGTCCAGGAAGTACAACAGGTAGCCAAATAGAGTATCGCAAAGCTTCAGGCATTGACCAAGGGATTCATTGAACGCTGCCATAAAGTGGAACAACCAACTAAGTGACTCGAGGGATAGTCATGATCTTTGTGTCAGGGGCCTGTTGGGGTGGGGTCCCATGGGTCAGTTTGGGGTTAGTTAACCCAAATTTTGTACAAAAATTTGTAAAAGATGTAAAGTCTCAGTGGTATATGGAAGCGAAGCACGTAGATGAATAAGAGTCAAAGGGGCTTCGCCCCTTTTTTTAAGTAAAGTTTTGAGTCAGTTTTGAGATTCACCCGTGGTCCGTGGACCATGGCATTATATGGAAAATTCTATAAATAGTTGAGTCATATCGAGTCTTAGTATGAGTTTTGAAAGCAAAATTGAAGAGTTTTGGGCAGGATCTAAGACAGGAAGGCTCTGCTTCTTGTTCTTAGGTAAAGAATGGAAGGATCTGTAGCTGAGTGCATGGAGACCTGAATAGAGTCTGCAGCTGACTGTGCAGACCCCTGCAGTTGTTTGTGTAGGGTAGTTTGAGTCTGTAATCAATAGATTGAAGATTAGTAAAGACAGTTTTCCGAAGAACTACTGAGTATTTATATTTGTATATGTTTATGTTATATGCTTCCAATGAATGACATGTTTTATGAAATGATGATTAAATTCCACGCAAATGTCTTGAATCTAACTTAACAATGAATGGAATGAATGATTAGGCACTTCTGCAAAGTTTCTAGTTGTTTCTATTATGTTTTCTAAAGAATTAAGTAGATCTACATGAACTCCAACTTAGGGTTACTTCTTGATGCACGTAACTAGGTGAATAGACTATTGAAGGTCCAAAAGGACTGACTGTGGACCTTCACAAAGGTTTGAAGGCCACTTTAACTGAGTTGCAATGACTTTCCCTAGAAGTCTATCAATATGCGCAGAGGTATATCCAAGGTGCTCGAAGACATCACACTAGTCTCTTGTTGCAGAAACCTAGTTCTTGCATCCCCCGATACTACTTCGGGTGAGCCTGCAGCATGTGCTACGCGAGTTGTTGCTGAAAGGGCCAGTAGTGTAGGGTTTTGATGGTTGACACAAGTATTTTTGAACCTAGGTCAGGACCCCCTAAGCCAACAAACGCATAGTAAAAACCCCACACAATGAAAATTAACAATTTAATCATTATGTTCTCCTAGAAATCTGCAAAGAATCGTAGTTGTAAAATCAGAGCTCTATGCAATTTCCTCCCCGCACATACTTCATACTATGCACAATAAAAATTTTGTACAACAAAACACAATAATATTCCTCGCTCTTGTGCACATACCCCAGCATTTTTAAACATTCATACAATATACAATAAGGAAAGGTGTAAAGTATTAGACTTTTTTTGGGAAATCGATAGCTTATATTGTAAGTCATTAAAATTATAGTAGTCAATTGTAAATGAGTATTTTTAAAGTGTTACTAAGTATGGAACTAGTTGAGCACAAGTGATTGTGTGTTACTACATATGGAAAAGAAGAAGAATTACAAAATTGTGTTATGCACCACCCATTCTCCCACGCAAACCCATAGTAAAAACACCACACAATGAAAATTAACAACTTTAATCATTATGTTCTACTACAAACACCCCGTCCTCTGTAAAGATTCATAGTTATAAGAGAAAATATCTACACGGTTTCTCCCCCACACATACTTTGTACTCCGCACAATAAAATCTCTGCACAACGAAACATAATAATATTCGCTGCTCATAGTTCTAAAATCAAAGCTCTACGCAATTTCTCCCTCGTACATACTTCATACTCCATAGAGAAAAATATTCCTACAATGGAACATAATAATATTCCGCACTCTCCTGCACATACTGTGTCCTTCGTAAACATTTATATGATATACCATCAGGAAATGTGTAAAAGTATTAGATTTGTTTGGCAAATCAACAAACATACCCCATATTCATTAATTTCCAAATGTATCCCATTTTTTCTTGAAAATACCCAATTCTAATAAAATCTTTGCACAATGAAATCTCTCATGCAAACTTTGTACCCCATCCTAATCAAATCTCTATGCAATTTCTCTCCTGTACATACTTCGTACTCCGCATAGTAAAAGCTCCACATAATGAAGCATAATAATATTCCCTGTTCTCTCGAACATACTCTATCTTTCGTAAAGATTCATAAAATTTGTAAAAGTATTAGATATGTTCGATAAATCGACAAGCATATGCCATCTTTGTACAGTAAAAGCTCTTCATAGTGGAATATAATAATATTCCTCTTTCTCCTGCACATACTTTCATACAATACATAATCATAAGTCTCCTAGAAATGCCTCATCCTAATTTCATCTTTGCCATAAAATCTTAACAGAGTAAAAGCTCTGCACAATGAAATCTCTCACACATACCTCGTCCTCTCTAAACATTTAATTCTAGCACTAGTCCTTAGAAAGATACTAAATTTATTAACGTGAGTCTCCATATAGCTTATTTTGCACACATTTCTTCTCCTACACATGCCTTCATATGATACATAATCATAATTAGCATGAAAATAACTCATCCTAATTTTTTCTTTGCCATAAAATCTTAGCACAATAAAATCTCTACACAATGAAATCTCCCACGCATACCCTGTCCTCCGAAAATATTCAATTCTATCACTAATGCTCATAACAATATTAAATTAATTGATTAATGCCAGTCTCTGCACAACTTCCTCTGCACACGGTTCTTTCGTACACGCTTCCTTCATACAACCACCACTATACAAACTTGACCTATTAACTTTTAGCTAGAATAAACTAGAAATAGATCAACAAACATTGTCTAATGGTGATCCGATAATATAGATCAAGGATGCATAACCTAGAAAAATCAGAACATTGAAATTAACAATATTAATCATTCTGCAAAGATGTATAGTTCTAAATTCAAAATCTCTATGCAACTGCTTTCTGCACAATGTTCATAATCTTCACAGCAAAAGCTTCACAAAACAAAACATGATAATATTCCTAATTCTCCTACACATAACCCTTCCTCCGTAAACATTCATATGATATATAATCTTGTCATTTGTAAAAGTATCTCCGCACAACTACTTGTGTAGCCTACCATCACTATCGTCCCCCTTCCTATACAAATGACCGACAACTATATCAGTTCTATAATCATGGAGAAAAGCAATATCATAACAATGTTTATGTCAATGTTAATGTGAGAGGAGTCACTAACCAAATGACCACTCAGAAAATTAGTTTTTTGTTTATTTTTAAATAATTTGTCATGTATTGACAAATATTAAAAATAAAACTCTTTCCACCAAAGGAATTATGTTCTATCAAAAGGTGCTAGGCCAATTAGAAATTAGAAATAAGATTTCCACGAAATTATAAAATTATTTTTGAATTCATGCGAAACAAAAAAAAAAAAAAAATCCTTTTTTTCCCTAAACATTAACTAAAATGACTAAAAATATCAAACATGGATATTATGATGACATCGTACAATAGTCACTAACAAAAACTAATAAATTCTACTTACATAATAAAATATTAATATTATTAATTATAAATTTAAATTATATTTAATAATAATAAAAAAAATATATGTGAGTGATGATAGATGTAAAAATAATAATAATATATATTAAACATTAAAATATTTGTTTGTTTTTCCATCACTTTTAATAACATATTACTTTATAAATAAATATATACCTATAAAAAATCATAACATTATTAAATAACGTGTTAATAACACATCAAATATAATTGTCAATAATAATAAAACTATAAATTACAGAAGAGGAAAAAAAAACGTATTTTCTAAAATAAATTTTATATCAAAAAAATGTTTTAAAACCGATAACATATCATAATCACCAAGAAGTTAGAAACAATGAAATATGGAAAGCGTAAAAACCAAAATATATGAGTAATAACATATATAATAAAACTAAAATGGTTAACCATATAAATTTAATACAAATTAATCAAGATAATATTACGTTAATTAATTAAAAAGCTTAATTTATAAATAATTTTATTTATAATATTAAAAAAAAATTGATAATGATGATGGTGGTTAATATCCATTGAGATCAAATTTTGGTCTATCGAACTTATAAAAAGGATTATTTAGTTTGATTTAAGATTTTATTCCTATGCTCAAAAAGTTTGGAGAGAAGTCTCCCGAACTCACTACAATTTTGACATCGTAAAAGGTTAGGAAGGTTAGTATTACAACAAATATTATGAAAATGAGATCTAATGTGGTTGTAGGGAGGTATTCTAAGAGGAAGTGATTTTCATCCTTGATGTTTATATTCTCACACAGATCAGATCCTTTCCATCCATGGTGTTTTAGGAACTTCCCAACGACCAGTTTCATTATGGAGGTCATGAGAGTTCATTCTAATCTTGGCTATATTAATTTTCTTCTTTGAGTTAGTTAAAACAGAGAGATACTTTTGATCTTCTAAGGTTGGGTTGATGACCTCCTTATAATATCTTAATTTTCTTTTAGTTACTAAATATTTCTCATACCAAATTTTTTCTTTGAACTGAGAAGTAACAATATTTTTAATGTTATTAATGTTTTGCAATGCAAAATTCTTGTCGATCTCCCAATGGTTTAACCAGGCCCTTGTGTATTTATACCAACCTCATTTGAGCCTTAGGTGGTTTTGGCTGGAATTTAAAGCTAGCTTAGGAAGTCTATGATCTCCTATGTTATTGAGTTTGTGCTTGTACAACACAAGCCTTGTCACGCCCCTACACTCACGGTACTCTTCCAACCGCACTATTGGAGGTGTGACACCACCAACCACTTTCTTTTTAACAATACTTGTGATCGTGCACTATGCCTACTTTCTATACTTAATTTATTTTTCAACTTTCCTATGTATACTTTCATTAACATAGTGGAAACTTTCTTACATCATTCATCATTATTAACTTTTACACATATATGCACAACGGATAATAAACCGGGAGGGGAAACACCCTGAAATATGAGTCTGCCTAATAATATCAATACTTCATAAATATTCAGTTTTACAGTCTTTGCACGAAACCCCAAGTTTCCTTGGTACAATATCTGCCAAATCATGTAAGTCAGCCTGCACCATTTGCACTGCTCGAACCACCATTTGGAGTACCTAAGGATACTTTTGTCCATCGCACCTCATTCATCGTCGCACTATTCAGCACCTCATTCACCCTCGGCTCATCCAGCCGAATGCCCTCAACTCGTTTAGGTGGATGCCCTTACACGCCCTCACCCATTCAGTCATTTAGCTTGGTGCCCTCGCCCGTTCACTCGATAGGCTCGGCGCCCTCACACACCCTCGCTCGTTCACTCATTCGGCCTAGCGCCCTCTCCCGTTCACGTGTTCGGCTCAGCGCCCTCGCCCATTCACTCATTCGGCCCGGTGCCCTTGCACGCCCTCACCTGAACGCCTTCGAACGACTTCACCCAAACATCATCAAACAACTCTGCCCGAACATTCACTCGTTCAGTTGTTCAGTTGGTGCCCTCACCCGAATGCCTTTGCACAACCTCACCTGGTCATTCAGACAAATGCCCTTGGAAGCCCTCGGCCAGTTGTTCAGCCTGATGCCCTCACACAATTGTTCAGCCTGACACCCTCACACGGTTGTTCACCCTGAGGACGACCTACAGCTTTGTTTTCTGCATTTGCCCCAGCTCAATGTTTCGGCCAAAGAGTCCGCCTACACTTTGCCAAATTTGAGTACTCTCCAAGTTAGCTCGCCCTCTAGCTCACATGAACACTTGGAAACTTTACTTGAATGATTTTTTCCACTATTCCAACGCTTACTTATATGGTAGTTGGTCCATCATTTGGGGCCTCTACTCACCCAGCCAACCCATTGTTTCATCCATCTCGTCCCAACTTCGCGTTGGCCCATGGTGTGGGTGCCCATGTGCAAGACTGCCCCGCATATAAACTTTCCACCACCCAACACTTAGTCATTTTCACAAGATGACTTCCGTGTTGGATGTTTCCTTCATTCAATCGACTCGTTGCATCATTCGCACACGCCCTCAACTCACTGTTCCACCACCCAGCTTGTCGCTCTCCCGTCATGCACCCATGCCGACTCCTACTGACCCATCGGTTAAACACGCCCACCCAACATGCCTGACTTGTGGGATTAATATACTCCCCCACTCTAAACAGTTGTCACCCATGACAACACCATCATATGACATTGCAAAGTGTCGCTAGCTCCAACATCCAAAGATGCCCATGATGCCTGCCTCTGCTCTGCCATTACACAAACCATAAAGGCTCATGTCTCCATAAATTGGAAAGTCTCCTCAATCCATGATCATCAACCAAATCAGTCGTAATCCCCACATGTTACTCCCACTGTGGAAGGCTGGTCCATCCAAATCAAGCTACATGCTTACTGTAACATATCATGTCGACCTCATCATGTATCGCCATCATGTAAACTACTGCCATGATACTCCAACACAATGCTAACACATTTTGTACACTTTCAGACCCCATGATTTGAGCTAGTCAAGTAGCTGGTCCAAATGCCACACTCAAACCATGAGAGTGCATATCCTCATGCCACCATTAGTCTTTTCTCAGACTCCTGTCACAATATCAACTCGATCAAGAATCCATCTCCATCTAAGTAAGCCATGCCCAGGTCCATGAAGTAAACTCCATCTCGTCTTCAACATGTTGTCCATGATGTTTGGTATCAATGTGCTACATGAAATCAACCACATCTATCCCAACATCATCATCCATATGTGTAAAATCCATTTCCTCAAAAGGAAGAGATCCTCTCATTAGACCCGACTCTCGATGTGCTATATCCAAGCCCATGAAGCAACCTCCCTCATATCTGCAATGTGCCATCCCTCAATTTTGCCAAAGAAACAAGGATACACTTGTCGCATCTCCCATGTATCATAAGTGGTTAAGTCTCAACTCAACCCATGCCCAACTGTTGCCACCAAGGCATCACCATCAATGCAACTCCATCACTCCAAAGTGTCTCATATCAATCCTCCACATCAAGTCACTCTTTCAAGCACACCCATACATGTACTCAAAATTATGCATCCCATACTACACCAAAGTCCCTGACCTTAGCTCCTCAATGCATCAGATCCTCTAAGTCCACCATAATATGAAGTCCCCAAAAGTCACAAACTCATGTCATCATGAGCTCCATGAGTCATCTCCAACCAACATCTTAGCACGCATACATGTCTTGGCCCAAAGGTCTCTGCAAGATGACTCAGCTCTCCATGTAGTAGGAATGCTCCATAGTCTGCTCATAATTCCAACCAAGTCCATGGCCTTGTTGTACAAGAGTGCGCAACATCCCCATTGGCTAATAAGTAAAACATCTCCATGTCACATCAGAAAATCCACTTGCACAACATTCCTGCCTTGGAACTCCTCATTGGATGCCCATAAGTGACACCTCTACAAGTTTTCCTACATAATGTCCCTACATAAGACTTCCATGCTCCATGTCTCCAACTTGATGTCAATGACTCAAGTTGCTCATGTTGTCCAACTATGTAGACCCATCACAACAATCGATCATCCTCATTCAAGTCTGCAATCCGGTCTAGTTAACTCGGTCACCCAAACCATATCATCACATGAGTCTCTTCCACCATGGCTCCCCCATTAAAGGTTCCACCAAGACTTACTCTTGGTCTCGGCCATGAGAGGTCCACACAAGTATCATCATACCTCCAATGTGTGCCCTTCTCCAATCTGCCCATGATTCATGTTGGGAACTTAGCCAATTTCTCCATATGGCTAAAGCATGACCCATTCCTTCACAATGATCATCACTTTCCTCCCTTGTCACGGTCTTTTTCGCCTTCTGCAATAAGGGCACAAACAATCCCAACAAGCTCTACAACAGTCAATGGTCCTTGCCTCTCCATACAAGGTCTCATCGTAGACATCCATGGTAAGATCCTCCATTGCATTTGCAAATTGATTTTGCACTTCCCTGCATATGGTCCATCCTCCAAAAGCTCAAATGAAACACAAGTATCAGTAGTACTTACTTCATCATGAGGCTCCTCCATGTGAGTATCCTCATCCACCAATGTCTGCAAACTGCATGATCCTGGTCCAACTTCAACAATTTCAAGCTCATCCTCTGTCATTGTCATTTCTACAACATCCTCAAATATCATAACTTCCTCTTCTTCGTCATCGCAATCCGCAGCTACAACCTACTCCATTTCCCAACCAAGTCGAAGAAGTTCGTCTTCAACATTCCTTTCCAAGACTTCAAGTTCATCTTGAATCAGTGAGTTCCCTTCTTTCATCTGCTTCAACCTGTACAAGGTTAGCAAGAGCTTCCCTTCACATTCTTCCAAACCTGCCATGTCTTGTCATTCAACTTGGCCCAAGAACGATCCCTCCTAAAGCTATCACAAAGTGTTACACTTCCTTAGGTACACCTCGTTTGACTGAATCAACCTCTGATACCAACTATCACGAAGTGCAATGGGATTAGCTTTTCTACAAATCTGATTCTCTGAATCAGGGCTCCGATACCAACTATCATGCCCCTACAGTGGTGGTACTCTTCCAACTGCACTATAGGAGGTGCGGCACCACCGACCACTTTCTTTTTAACAATACTTGTGATCATGGACTACACTTACTTTCTATACTTAGTTTATTTTTCAACTTTCCTAAGTATGCTTTCATTAACATAGCGGAAACTTTCTTACCTCATTCATCATTATTATCTTTTACAAATATATGCATAGTGGATAATAAACTGGGAGGGGCAACTCCCTAAAATATGAGTCTTCCTCATAATATCAATACTTCATAAATATTCAATTTTATAGTATTTTTAGGAAACCCCAAGCTTCCTTCATACAATATCTATCAAATCGTGTAAGTTAGCTTGCACCGTTCACACTACCCAAACCACCATTCGAAGTACCCAAGGATACTTTCATCCTTCGCATCTTGTTCTCCATTGCACTGTTCAGCACCTCGTTCACCCTCAGCCCATTCAGCTAAATGCCCTCAACTCGTTTAGGCAGACGCCCTCGTATGGCCTCGCCCATTTAATCATTTAGCCCGGTGCTCTCACATGCCCTCACTTGTTCACTCGTTCGGCCCAACACCCTCTCCCATTCACTCGTTCAGCCTGGCACCCTCGCCCACTCACTCGTTTGGCCCAGAGCCCTCACCCATTCGCTCGTTCGACCCAGCACCCTCGTACACCCTCGCCCGTTCACTTGTTCGGCTTGGCACCCTCGCCCTTTCGCTTGTTCGACCCGATGCCCTCGCTCGAATGCCTTTGAACAACTTCACCCAAGCATACTCAAACAACTTCGCTCGAACATTCACCCGTTCGGTCATTCAGCCCGGTGCCTTCGCACGCCCTTGCCCGAACGCCTTCACACGAACTTGCCAGATTGTTCAGAAAAATGCCCTCAGACACCCTCGCCTGGTCGTTCGGCCTGACACCCTCGCACGCCCTCGCATAGTCGTTCGATCCGATGCCTTGACACGCTTTCCCATGACATGTGGCTTTGTTTCCTACATTTGCCCTAGCTTGGTGTTTCGGCCCAAAAGTCCACCTACACTTTACCAAATTTCAGTCCTTTACAAGTTAACTTGCCTTCCAACTCACATGAACACTTGGAAACTTCACTTGAATTATTTTTTCCACCATTCCAATGCTTTAATCATATGGTGGTTGGTCCATCATTTGGGGTGTTGACTCACCCAACCGACCCACCGTTTCATCCAACTCACCCCAGCTTTGCGTTGGCCCATGGTGTGGGCACCCATGCACGAGACCACCCCACATATAAACTTTCCACCGCCAAACACTTTGTCATTTTCACAAGATGAATTTCGTGTCGCACGTTTCCTTCGTTCGATCGGCTCATCGCAATGTTCGCACATGCCCTCAACTTGTTGTTCCACTGGTTAGCTCGTTGATCCAAGTGGATATTGGTGGCCACCTTCCAAGTCCACTTGGACCCCCACCATTGTTTCTCTTAGCATTTTCAGTTTCCTTAATTGTAGCACAACTTACTATTTTTAGCAGTTTTTCAGGTCCTAAACTTCTGGAGCCGTTTTGAGGCCCTAAACGACATTTTCTTGGGAATTTTGGGGGCATCATGGGTCCATGGACTGATGTTTCCCTTCCCAAAGTTGTAGTGCTTGGATATATCTTTTTGATGAGCTATTGTGCACGTCAAACGGAGATCGTATGCCAAAGTTATGACCCCGAGAAGTTGATGTACCAACTTACCCAAAACGGGGCCCACAATTTGGTGTTTCATCTTCTAGGGTTAGGTTTTGGGATGTGAAGGGTTTTCCATTATTTCTCAACAATAAATAGGCCTTCGAGCCTCATTGTAACACAGTTCAGAGGCATGTAGCCACCACATCTCTTCTCAAAGATAAGCTACCATAGCCTTAGCTGGTTTATTTCCATTACTGTTTGTAAGCATATTTCAGTATTTTACATTAATGAAATGAATTATTATTTCTACTACATATCTGTGTTTATGGTTATCTCTGTAATTTTTTTCATTCATGTTTAAATCTGGATCAGTGGTATCAGAGCCGTCTGCTTTTTCTCTGTTTTTCTTTGCATGTCCCCAACGAGATCGGGATAACCTTTGCAAGACCAGCCTCACAAATCTGTTAGGGTCCCACCCTAACCCCCTTATTTATGTAATGGGACCACGTCATAGTCAAGAGTCAATAAAGCCCATATTAATAATTGTAAGTGGTTAATCCGCAATTAATAACGGAA